>JAYRBW010061774.1:0-10213 GCA_036023295.1 Invenusta paracnida | reverse complement strand
TGATCACATATTTCGTATTGTTTAATTGTATGCCCTGAAATTGTCACATTGTTTAGATTCAAAAATAAATACAATATGCTGATTTTAAAGGGTGATGTTCTGCATTAGACAGAAAACTATTATAATATGCTTGATATTAAAAATTGTGTATCTTGTTAATAATTATATATTATATTAAAAGCTATACTATGATCGATATATAAGGTAAGAGTAAACAATAAGGAATAGAGGGTATATATTTTACAACTTAATGAAACTATACATCGTCAGGTAGCTTTTCACATGGTTAATATAAATATGAAAATTGGATTAGATGCCTGATGCATAGACAATTAAAGAATTGAAAGTAAATATATGCGACATTTTATTTTTATGCATACTGTGAAGTTATTGCCAGGGTTTATATGCCTCTACTCAAATGTTTGGATACTTCATTGTAGGTATAAACCATTGTACATATGTACATAAATAGTTTGAATAGTTAAACATATGAATAATCAATTAATTATTATTATTAAGTGCGACTCTATTATTTATGCTACAGTGCAAGAAGTACTTATTAATGGGTATTCTGTCTATAAACGGTATATTTAAATACAACATTACTAATGACATCAAAAGTAATGCTAATAAAGTTATTCTAAATATCTGTCACATATATGTAGGTGTATAAGGTACAAGGTAATATGGCAAAAAAAGAGAAATAATTTATCTTGCATTTGCTGCAATAGATTTTGCATCTATATTTAGCTATAATTCTGTAAACAATACATTTAATAATCCTTCCACTGAGTAAAACGTGAGATAAGAATAGATAAATTATTGTACAACATAATTTGCGCATGATTTTGATAAAATATTTTGTCCACATTATTTTCTACTTTTCATAGACATTGGTGCTTGTACAGATTTTGTCTATAAATAAAATTATTATTATTATTATTTGATTATCTTTTCTTTATAAATTTCGAATAAAATGAATTGACATTGGTTTCTTTATGATCTCAACTACTTATATCCCTTAATGACTATTCCCTATTTGTATAAGAGTTTCCAATCTTATTTTATTCGTATTCACACTTCCTGTTCATTTCTAACTGCAATTTTATTTTATTTATTTAACTTTTATTATTAATTTTTGTAAAAAAAAAATAATGGAGCAAATTAATTCCAATTACTATTATATAAACCAAAATCAGTCTCTTCTGCGAATGTAATCATGTTTTTTTTCAACATCTGTTGGAAATACTATACAGTCAGAATTTATTAAAATACACAAGTACCTTAAGTAACATAATATAAACATATCACTCTTTAGGTGCCATATTTATCAGGACTTTGACGATCGTGACTCTCATTAAAGTTTCCTATATCTCGCAATGCTTTCAGCAGTCCACAATCTTGACCCGTTCTCTCACAGGAATTTTCTCCTTCATCTAATCACTCGAATTTTCCAAATTAGTCAAACGCTAATTTCTCTCATCTTTTTCTTCCTAAATTTGTTTTGTAAGAATTAAGTTCACTAATTCTTCCTATCTCATTACATATCTCAGAAACTCTGCCTATTTTCTCCTCATGATCTTTAAGAGCTTCATTTCTGAGGCTGTCATTCAGAGCACTTCCTCTTTATTAATCTTTACAAACCGATGGTTATCTCTTCCGTTTTGCTTTCTTCAATCAATTTATCTAGCAGATTTCTAACTTATCGCCTGACTCTTCGATCAAGACTGTATCATCAACATATCTGAGGTTATTGATGTTCAGAGCTCCAAATGAAAGACCCCATTGTTCCTCTAACTGAAACATAATATAATTTCACTGTACAGAGTAAACAAGTTTGGTGAAAACACACATTCTAGCCGCACTTCTCGTTCATGATCATGGTGTAGACACTCGTGTCATTGTCAATTCTCATATACGCGGTTTACTCCAATACAGGTCGCGGTTTCGAATTAGGCTGGTGTCTTTCCGTCTATTCTAAGCATTCCAACAGCTTCAGAAGTTCTTCGTGATTCCCTTTATCAAATGCCTTTTTGTTATAGTCTATGATATTCATATATATGTACATCTCTTTCTTTCTCTCTGTATTTTGATTTTTCTTCGGACAATATGCGTACAATAAACATGGCATTTCTAGCACTAGTATCTTCAAAAAAAGCCTCATTGTTCGCTTTTCATTTCCGATTTTATTGCTTTTCGTGCTCTCTATATTAATTTAATAACGTGATTCATCAGGCTGATTATTCGATGTACCTAATTCACATACAATTACCTCGGATTTTTTTAGCAGAGCAATAAACTGAATTTACTGAGGTCTTCTGGAATGTAACCAGTATCATAGAGACAACTATCATGTCTGTTAGCTTTTTGATTTCAAAATCTTCCAATACTCCTAGCATTTCAATGACCTTGTCCAGTCCTACAGCTTTGTTCCTTTGCGTCTTGACTATAAGTGCTGCTTCCACTTCTTCCCTTCGAATCTCTGGTCCAACTATGATCTTTCTAATTGAAGTGTTTTAACGTTCGTCATGGAACGATTCTTTAATGTACTGATCCATGATCGTTCCAACCCTTTCCCCTAATGTCAACAGTACATTCTTTTGATTTTATGCATCCAAGAGATAGCAAGGCTATTGACCAGCTGTCTATTTGGTATTTTTGTACATAGAAGCAAAGTCTGTATTGTTCTACCTTTAAATTTTTTATTTAACTGAACTTCATTTGCTTTTACGCTTTTAGATGTAATTTCTCTGTCAAGAGTTTTGTAATCTTAACTGTCTCTCTTTAGAATATTCTGTCTTTTTTGCATTTATAATTTCAGTATATCATTGATGATCCATTTATTTCTTGGTTCTTTTTCTTTATATATACAGAGTGTAACAGAAGTAACAAGACACTTATGACGATTACATTTTATTTTTAAAGCATTGTAGTTACATTTTACTTACAAATAGCATGACACAAATATAAAAGCGTTGTACGTTAACAAAAACTAACATTGGAAAGGAAATGCACTTTTTGACAATTCTTAAATTTTAAGGTTTAAACAACTTTTGAAATAATATATTCCATGCATACAATTTCTGTTACACCCTGTATGTAAGGGAAATATAAGTGACTATTATACTTAAATGTAAGTATATACATAAAGACGGTCTATAACAAATAAATAAAGTGTTAAAATTGCTTTGTCACGTACACATTTTTGAATCCACATTTATCTTATATTCACATAAATTATTTTCGAAAACATATAATCATTGATTACTGAGTCACATAAATATTAAAATGTTCCAATTTTTAACCAAACTTGAATATTCAAAAACAAATGAAAGATTGTACAAACAGTTAAACATTTAATCGATATTGCAATACTTATGGTGTTTGCATGGTGAATAAGGGACTGTTTTTTATAAGTATAATATATATTTGGGATATTCGTATATTCCAAGGCATTTCTATCTAATAATCTTACAGATGATCTTAATCTTAAACCTTTGCATCATTCTGCCATACCTAACTTAACCCAAATTGTACAAAAATGTTCGTTGATACTTGTAATGTATTAGATCTCAGTTTTTCTTCTTTTGCAATAAACTGATCTTGATGATCTTGATGATTATGATATTATATGTTACATTTATTTAACAGGTAGCACACCGAACAAACCAGAACATTTCTTTTTGTGTGGAGATAAAGTCGCCATCCCCTTCGATAACAAGTGTGATGGTGTTGCCAATTGCTTGGATCAAAGTGACGAGTCATCTGGTATTTGTGGCCGTAAGTATAACAAAATTATATATTTGTTCTCAGAAATGTTACAAAAAACGCACCATTTTAAATTAATACGATATGTGTGTGAATAATATAATTAGATGAATAGTTTCAAAAATTAAATAATATTAAAAGAAAAGGGACATCATCGAGCTTCATATTTCCTAACAATCATACAAATATTTGAATATTATTAAAAGAAAATGTCAATAATCTAGTCATTTACTTATCTCATTTATTTATAGTAATATATGTTTATATAAACATACATTACTAAGTAAATTTTACGTAATTATTTTATAATTTAGAAATTTCAGAAATTATAGCAAGATTTTTAATGCATTATGTGAAAGTAACGTTTTTAAAACCATTAAGTGTAATTATAACTATTTAGCTATTCTTATAGATAAATTATTCCATGTTTTCGACAAAATAAATATTACTTGTTGCATAAAATGTGGTAATATATAAAATATTAACTTTAAAATATGCTTTATAATTATATATAAATTAATTAAACGAAATTTGTTCTTAGTTCTACCTTTAGTAGTCCATTATGTTTTTATCTGCGGAAAATTTCTTTCAATAGTACAGAGCAATATTCAAACTCATAATTTTATGATCGGTGAGTGAATAGATTATTTTGTACTAATGAGGACCTGAATTACTTCAAAGCCGAGTAACATAACAGATGTATAGATTAGCATGTTAATTGCTTTATAAACAAAATAAATTTGTAAAACTGATGAATTACTGTTACGATATACAGTCAAATAATATATATTATAAATAATGACTACCTGGAAATCTTGGTAATTTAAACGCTCATTATATCTGTTTCAGCTGTGAGCGATGAAATCGGACGCAAATTAGCGATTGGTTTCGGGGTTATATTTCTCCTACTCATTATCGCTAGCGTTACCATAGGAACAGTTGTCATCTTGCGGCGTCGTTGGCAACGAGAAAAGGTTCGCCTACTACTCACGAAATATCCTATGAGCACATATCGAGAGTCTTCGATAGCGCAAGATACAACACATCCGGAACATGTCTAGTTTTGGTCTGGGTTCCAGGTCTTCAGCATGTAATGTCTTGTTCCATATGAAAACATACCATTTGAATAAACGCGATATACATTTAAACTTAATAAATTAGAATAGAATATGCACATGGGTGTGTGTATGTATATTAATTTGATTAATTATCACGAAACTATCAAAAAGAAATAACAATTGTTTGTTCCTTCTGTGCATAGAAAAGTCTACTTATGTCTTTCCTGTCATCATCTAAACATAATTATGTTATGCAAATCGAAAGAAAGTTACGGGAATTTGTCAAATGTCATTATTATCAGAATTTCATTAAAATGTCACAATGTTTTCAAAAAACAAAATAAAATAAAATTTGATATTTGAAAATTATTTTGTTGTCTAATCACATTTTTCATTTTCAATTTTCTGGCATGATTTTAAATTTACTCAAGTTTGTAGATATTAACATAAAAAATACAATTTTAACTATAATATTGAGTTTAATCTCATTTACTAATATCATTTGAACTGATGTTACAATATTTCATTAAGCACATATTTTTAAGTAAAAAAGGTGTATAATTAAAATGTATCACTTGTTTTTATAATTATAAACAATGTTAATAATTGTCTACCTCAAATCATCATAAATCATATTTTCTATAATTTTCTAATGTGCTCATTATTCTTTATACATACCATGTTTATGATACATACAAAGACAAGCACTTGTATTTTCAGCTATGTAATATTATATACATCAGTAATTGTACACTAATATTTAGACACTCTACAGTTATACTTACATTTTGTAAAACGTGGCAGTATATTCAGTTTGTATTTAAATATAATATAATCTATAACCTACGTAAAAAGCACATAAATTTCATACGCTGGTATTATTTATTGTGAACCAAAAGATATATTCAGTGATTAGAAATATAGTTTAACCATAAATTACTATTGTCTTTAATTTTATACGTTGTGCGATACAAATACTTTGCGTCAAAATGTATTATATCTGCTATATTTACCTTGAATAATGAAATCCGTATTATATTTTGTATTACTACATATGCACACACCTACATACATACAATGCGAAATTATAAATATATTCGCATATTTGTTAATAGTATTCGTATTCAATTGTACGCAGTTAATTTTAAATATATTTTTTTGATGATTCTGAACATCTTTAAATATCAAGAAATATGTCAGCAATTAGTGTATTATGAATTTTTATTTTTATTATCAAACAACTACTTACATTATACTCTATTTAATACTATAATAGACATATATACTCTATGGCTTGTACGAGATACATATATGCTTGTCTAGAAGTGCAATAATATGATGTCTAATAACTAAAAGTAAAGTATTATACAATCTCCTAGTACAATAATAATGTTCTAGAGTTTAATATCCCGAAAGTACGTAATATAAAATACACGCTAATCCGGTTGCTTAAACTGTAATACTAGAAAGTATTACCTTAAGTACAGCAGTGCTTGTAGGAACAGCAAAAAACCAAGTGAATGTACATAAAAACAAAAAAGAAAACAATATGTTATAACACTTATATGTTTTTCAAATAAAGTAAGATTATCTCTTGACTGAAAATTAGATCATTAATATAATTCATTTTTCGTAAAAAGATTGCATGAATATACTTGTTCTTATGAAGATCAATATGGTCTGAATATGATTCTACATGATGGTTCTGACTCCCGGTGACTCTTACAATAACTGTATAAATTGAAACCAAATTGAATAAAAAAGATCATAGTGCATTTCAATTATTTAAAAAATGTGGTGATCACATTTCCAATTAATTTTAATTGGATTATTTTAAAATAGAAAACAAATGTTTAGGGTTTTAGAACAGCAATCTATTGCTTTGAGTACGGATGGTTTATGATTAAACACGCATTTGAAGCTTTTCATTAGTTAGAAATCAGACTATCATACACTCCGATTCAACAATTCAAACCAGCACTTGAAATAATTAATTTAAATTGGAATTTTTAGGATTAAGAGTAATGCTTAATAATTTGGTCAAATGAATTGATCGATATAGACAATATAAAACTTGCCCGTGCATTTTTCTTTAATTAGAAAAAAATGATTTACTTCAAATAAAAATATATTTAAGTTTGTTATTCCCAACTACTTACTTCTATTAACGATAATCTTGCTCGTTATTTAATAAAGTGGAACCACTTTAACTAGGTACTTCGTTAATAGCTGCTACGCTAGACGTGAAATGATATTACAATTACTTAAAAGTAATGATTGCTCTTTTATTATAAAAGTTTTAAATTTTGTATTTTCAAACATTTATCTGATTTATTCTTTTACTACAAATTAAAAATCAGACATAATTCACTAATTAGTCACTTTGTGTCAATTATAACAACTACTGTCATCTAAGTTACAATTAAGTTTAAAACTGAATTAATAACTACTTAAAAAGCTCTTTTATATATGTAATAAATCTAACAGTACACGCAAGCATGTACTTACTAAATGTTTCATAAAAATAAAGGACGTTCACACATTACGAAAGTTGCAAACATCTAATCGAAATGAAAGTCTCAATAAAGCTGAAATAATTGTCGCTCTATGACAAAAACGTAATAAACACACTTTTATGAAAAAATCATTGTCCGACTTTTTCTTAAAACAAGGGAAATTCGAGAGGTGACTTTTTGACAATTTTTGTCCAGAAGAATTCAAATGCTAGGGCGAATATGGCCAATCCATACATGGCGTAAGTGAGGATGTAGGCGCCTCCGACAGACTCCAAGGAAATTGCGTCTGCCTCCCCGTCACTACCACCCTCACAGACATCGCCGCCTGGGGTAGAGTCTGCCGAATAGTACTGCTTGAACCAGCGCTCCATCATACCAGATTCGACTAGTTTACGAGTGCTAGAAGAAGGGAGGGTGCATTATTATATCATCTGCACCAACATCTTCAGCTATTACGGCCTTTATGCTATGCAATAAATTTAAATATGCTGGGTGTTTCAGTTCTTTACGTCGAAAAACTCAAATTAAGATTCAAAACAGTATTCCTATGGTTACGACTATCTAAGGACATGGAAATTAAAACGCAGGACGAATTTTTATCAAAAACAATAATAAACTGTTTGAGATTTTGGTGATGATCTAAATATTCATACTAAGACAACAAGCATTAAATGATGCAAATCCCGAGAAAAGGCTTACTTTCTGTAGGTTTATTATCGAACTAAACTAAAAGTCAAAGAACTTAAATCTCCCTTAGTTACAATTGTTGTCATGGTTTCTTTTCGGTATTATTCATTATGTGCTCAATGAGACCATCAATAGTGAAAAGTATGCCGATTTATTGGATATGGTTGTTATCCCTTTCTTCAAAAGAGAAGAGTGCTTTACTCTATCAACAATATGGGACATCCCCTCACAATTGGGGTAGAATCATGAGGAAGTAACTCAATAATCACCTACTCAACCGATGGATCGGCAGAGATCAAACAATTAACTGCACCTTAAGTCCAAACTTGACCATCAATGACTTCTAGATTTAGTGCTATGTCTGCGACGTTGTCTATAGGAAGCAACTAAGTGTAAAATTATTATTGCATTGGTAGAGCAGAGAGTATTACGAACTTCCTCGATAATATTGAACCAGCTATGATCATAAACTCATTTAGAAGTTTCACCAACCGATGTCAAAAATATATTTCTGTAGATGGTTCACACATCGAACGTTGCCTCTAACCATTGTATCTATGGACATTGTGGTATGTTTTGTATTTTATTGTATGAACTATGTCTATATTGTATGTTTTGTATGTTTCCTCTTGATTTTCGCTAATTTTTCTTAGTATTTTACGGACGGAAAAAACTGAAACACCCTGTCTAATAAGAACAAATAGTACTACTGAGCTCGATTTATAACAATATAAGTCCTTTTAATTTTCTACTACTAATTTTTTGAGCAGTAGCTTGATCTAAATAATAAATAAATAAAATGCATTATTATATATTTTAATTTAATTGAGACTAGACTAAGATCTAATTATATACTATGTATGATCATATTGAATGATATAGAACTTACTTGCTCTAGACATTTCATCTTCAAGTGATAAATTCCAAAAATTTCACAAATTCTATCCAAGATCGATTGTTTGAAAAATTACTTTTTTGTACCTCTCATATGCGCATATTATTTATTCATGATTTAGATATGTGTGAATTAAAAAATATATATTTTAAATATATACAATGCTGATAATATTATAATCTTTATTTTCTATAATATATTCGATAATATTTTAATAATATGTTTCTATTTATTGTTTATTAATAAGCAGCTTATTTTTTTATTCGTTCTTAATTTATAACAGAAACTGTAAAAGAGAAAGAATTGATAGAAATAATTAAATGGGTCAACTTTCATCTCTCATTTATAATTTTGTAAGTATAAATTCCTCGTATTATTGACAGGACTATTAAATATTAGCCAAAGTATGAAGCTATATTACTTCAATTAATGATTTCTTAATAATCCAAACGAACAATTTATTAAAAAAAACGAAATTAAAAGACAACAAATAAGATAATTGTAAATTATGTTAAAATATAGATAAAATATCTCACTGCATGTCAAATACATCTGAAAAGTATGCATCCTTTTGAGCCATGAAACCAACAGTAGCCGCATTGAATAATTCTGGGATAAGATAGACCTTTGAGCATCTCCGTTTAGCAATGAACAGGAGGAAAGTGTAGTCCGTCATGCAGCCCAATCCAGTCCCCTTATCCGTTGGAATCTGGATCGTCAGAAAGACATTCGTGGTTATAATATGCAGGCTAATCCCATCTTATATAAGTAATAGAAGTACTCTCTGTGGTCAAAGCACAAAACAGGGACGAAGCAAATAGCTATATACGAACATAGAATAATTATATTTTATATCAAAAATACTTTAATAATGTTGTGATTTAGAAAATGCTTAATTATATTTATTTAAACATTTTCTGTGTAAATATATTTCATTTTTTTTTAATTCTTGCTAAAAAGTACTCATTCAGTATTTATTGGTTAAATAACATAAATAGTAACTGAACATTTTTTTTCTGTTATTTTAATTAATTTCCATTTATTTCTGATGTGAGGAAGAAATTTTTGAATGTGAGCAATTTGAACAAAAATATCTTTTTCTTGAGATCATTGAAAAACGCCATAAAATTCAATAGACATTACTTTTACTATATATATAGCATAATGGACTTATTCCTTCTTCGGATGCACATTATAATTAATTATATAATGATATAAACCTTGCTTACATAGACGGCATTACACCTTATGACTATGTAAGCTGTTTTTATCAATGACAGCGTAAACAG
>JAYRBW010061773.1:0-10214 GCA_036023295.1 Invenusta paracnida | reverse complement strand
AATGAAAAACCGGCCTCCGCTCAAATTTACACTGAAATCGAGTATAGCGTCCTGATAATCACGTAGTCCTCGATTTAATCTTCACATTTCTTTAAATTTAGAAATACATATAGCACCAATTAATGAGGAAATATATTATTTTATTCTTTATGGAACACAACTAATTGCTTAGGATACAAATATATCTTATAATTTAAATTACATAATATGGTTAAAAATTTCAGTTTTTCCGGATAGTTCCAAGATAAATAATGTAAATTAAAGAGTAACATTGTTTACACAACCGACTTTTACAAATAATCCACAAATAAAAAAATACGTAAACTCATTCAAAAGACAAAAATATATGAATATAATTATCTCATCTTTAATATCAATAAAGTAATTACATTTACATGATATTTAATAAAAAAATAGATTTTATATGAAATAGTTTATAATAATATGTATACATAATCTTAGTTTCAAATAATTGTAATGGAAGTAACATATCATTCAAAATGAGTAAGCAAAATAAATTGCAAATATATAACCGGGTCCCTAACTGTGATATCATAATGTCTACTATATAATACGAGTTTCCGTTTCTTTACGACTTTCAAAATTTTATTACACTTGTCATGATCAAAAGTTTGGAACACTTTAAGAAAAATTAAGAAACTGTAAATCTATTTCTTAGTCAATATAAACATTAATGCATCTTCTGCTATATGTAGTTAATAAGTCGCGAATTGAAATTCAAATATGTTAACATGTAATGTCAGTCCACAACATAAACACAATAAGTAGGGTGAACTTCTGGATCAAACAAAAACGAGCCACGTAAAACGAAAGACGTCACGTGTTCGCTGCGCGTGTTTATGATGATTGAACGTATAGAAAATACAGTATTTTAAATACTACTGAACGCTTGATTCTGAGGGACACCTCACATTACAACCACAAAATCTTCCCCAGTGTGTATTAAACTGTCACAACAACGGCACCATATATCGATAAACCTGTACACACCAGACCTTTATATTATGATTACAACAGGTAAGTCAGATGAACAACATGTAGGAGACAATGAAATTGTCTTCCAAAGTACGAAAAATAGAATAAAAGAGGTTCATAGTGGTTAGGATTTGGTGTTTGTGTCCAATTCTGTATCGGTACCCTCTGATTCTTCGTCGTTATAAATGTTTTCAGCCTGAAATCAATGGAGAAGAAATGTAAAAAACGAGCAATATTAACAGGTCATCAAGATTGTCAACTATCTCAAATTATAAATATTTTTATTAATTACCAACTACAGGTATAACGAGTACATAATATATCATGTAACATAACACCATATAATCGCGATTAAATGAACACCCTGCAAAATGGTATTAAAAACGCGAACACGCTCAAAATACCGCCTCCATTTTACGCACATTCATGATTGTAATAATTAAATAGTTGAAAGATTATAATACGTTTACAATTTTACAAAATCAAATAATATACATAACGTAAGTTTACTACAGCTGCTGTAAACACGAAAAAGAACTATAAACCTACAATTAATATGGTTCATGAAGAAATCTCCCTATCAGAATATTATAAGTTTAGGAGCCTCTCATGACAAAACAATTAATAAAACCCATATTTACACAAAGCAGAAAAGGGGATGCCCATGTTGTTAAACTAAAAAAGAAAAATTTTAGCATGACTTTTCAAAAATTAGTAAATATTGTATATATAATAATTATCATACCAAAATAATACTATAATTTTTCCAATTGAATTCTAATAAACTAAAAAGTTAGAAACATCTTAAGCACATTTTTTAATAAATACATATAATATGTACTACACAATTATTGTATATAATAAATGTCATTAGCAACGAAAAAAGGCGTATATTTTCGAGATAATTTATAAATGTGAAACTATTCAAGAACATTATATGTACATGTCAAAAATGGACAATTATTCAGTCTACCTGATACACAAGAAAAACCAATCAAGAGGAGAGGATTAAAGAGCTCACCATCTGCCAGATCTGGAGTATATTATCCTCAGACACAGAACACACAACCCAGGGGTCGTTGAGATTCCAACAAAAATCCGATATCTTGGCCGTGTGACCGCCGTGTATGAAGAGCAGCTCGGGCGGTCCATCTTCCGAATCTTCGGCCGTCTGCTCCTCTCCAATCTTGCTCAGATCCCAGACATGCAGTCGTCGGTCTGTCCCGGAGGAAGCCAGTATCGTCTCCTGGCTCGGCGACCATTGCACCTGGAATATCTCATCCTTGTGCGACTCAAACGAGTGCAATTTGAGTTGAAGGTTGCGCAGATCCCACAGTGCCACGGTGCGGTCGGCGCTCCCAGTAGCCAGAATGTACTCACTCGAGGGGTTGAAAGCCACGCAATTCACCTCAGCTGTGTGTGCATTCACGGAATGACTAGGTCGCGAAGTAGAGGCACTCCGGCTGTCCCAGATCATGAGTTTGTGGTCGTCGGAGACCGAGGCGAAGATAGACTCATGCAGAAGATGCCAGCTCACGTCTTCCACTACTGAAGTGTGTCCAGTAAAGGTTGTGTGTGATTCGAGGACATTGCTGCCTTCTTTTGGACTCGCGCAAATGTCCCACAAACACACCGTCTAGACGAATGTGATGACAATACATAATCAATTGAATGTACTACTTACATGTATTATAAGTAAACAGTAATATAGAAATATATATAATTATTTAAAGCATTCAACTTATGTAAAAAATCAATAACTAATCGTAGTCTAAGGCTAAATTATACATCGACGTAAACACTCCAAATAATTAAGTCCTGTTTTCTAACGAAACATATAATATAGATACTTAGTAATATCTTAGTTGGTATCAAGTTCAAAGGGGAAACATTTACTAAGTTCGTATAATTCGTGCCCATAATAATATATTTTACTAATAATTTATTTCCCCTAAATTAGCTATACACAATTTATATATAGTCACGAATACAATAATATAATTTAAAAAAGGCTTGTAGCCCACTGCTGTTGAAATAAAGACAAGCAAATTTATGTTTATATGAGTATAACATTACTAGTAAATGTTGGTTAAATCTAACAAAAACAATTTGACGAAGATATTTGTACTTAAGTTTAACATAGTATTCATTTAAAACAATCTCTTCTAAGCCAATAGATAAATGTAAGGATGCCTAAATTGCTTCTAAAATGATACAATTTAGTATATTATCCAACTCTATAGCGATGAGTCACCTTTAAGTGATGACGATTTGGAGATAATGAAACACACCCGAAACAAACGCATAAATAGTTTCCAGTTTACTTTAAACCCAAGTATTACTTTGTTTGTGGTTACTTCTTTATTCTATCCTAATCAAAGAGAATATTTTTAAATCACATTTTAAAGCTCTCAGTGACTGCAAATCCCTCATATAGAGGAGATACCCGCGAAAGAGTACAGACTACTAAAGAAAGCTCTTGACATAATTGGCTTTCACAGTCTTACTCACTTTATGACATAGGTATATCTCTTAAAGAACAATCAGATATCGAGCTTACAAAACGACAGAAAGAGATTATCGGCCTTCAATGAAACGAAAAACTTCCTCTTATTAATAGTAGAGGAGTCGACTTCTACGCTCACATGATCATCCGATGCACTGAGAAGATAGCCATTGACATTGGGGTTCCAGCTAAGGCCATAACCCTCCTTGGAATGACCCTTCAGTCTCAACTCAGGCTTGCACACGCCGCTGGGGTCGGGGAGGTTGGGATGTTTAGAGGAGTCGAAGACGAGAACATCGGAACTGGGCGTCTTAGTGGCTATGACAGTCGAGTTCTGGGGCATGTAGCGGGCGCGATTCACTTCCCCCTCATGGTTGATCTTCTGCGTGATCTCGATCTTACCAGTCATTGGGCCGAAGCCACCGAATTCTAAACAGGAATATTCGTATATTAAACATATTGTTGAGCATTTTAGTAAACTTACAAATGATAAACATATCAATTAGTTATTGTAAGTATACTATAAACGTATATTACTAGCAATAGGATGAGAGCACAATAGCGCTGTTTCGACCTTGTTAGGGATGAAATACAAAAAAGTAGTTCGTAGGACCAGATGATACACACCATCGATTACTGAACCATTTGCCGAACGGAGCTCTTGTAATTGCGTAAAACCGTATGAATATGCAAATCAACAAAGTAACAATACCTCAAAATTGAAGAGAAGACAAATCTGTATCACTTTTACATTAAGAAAAGAAACCCCGAAGAAATAAGCTCTGACAGATCGGTGAGCTTAATCTTGAGTATAGGGAAATGGGTGGAAAGAATATAAGGTAATGTCTGGGAGACAGAACATTTATCAACGAATACCATGCCAGTTTTAGACCCAACATAAGTGTAAGAAACTAGGTGCTCAGGTTAAAAGAGAACACCAATGACGTGGAAGTACAAAATGAAGAGGACGACGCCAGTCCTCATAGACTACTCATGATAAGGTATAGAAGAGATGGTTAATCTGGAAATGGGGATACAAAGATGGATGGTAAACAGCAGAGTCAACAACGCAAATGGGGATAAAAAACTATCTAGAGAAGGACTATCACAAGGAGCAGTTCTATCCCCGGAACTCTTTCTAAATATAAATGATGAGATGGAAAAATATGGCCAGGGGATGAAAGCGAATACGAGCATGTTTGCAAACGCTCTCGTAGTATGGGCTAGCGACAAAGAAGATCAGAGAGCGAAAGACATAGTAGCGGGATGGAATAGAATTTACTTAAATGCGAAGTAGCCCTATTGTCAGTGGACGCAGTGGATGCCAACAAAGAACCTATGACCACAGTAGAGGGTGCGGATTTTTAACTTAACTAATAGCCATATTTCAGCGAGCATATTGTGAGAAAAGTCACAACAAAGACTAAAAAGAAAACCATCAATGATGGTATGCACTCTAAGCACGACGGCATCATGTTTCGAGTACTAATTGGGGATTCGATAAAGAGCTAATACGAATGACGCACACAGCTATAGAAAGGACCATAATTTTAATATACGACAGAGGCTTGGATGCTTTGGATAAACAAGTTCGACGCACCTAAACTAGAGAGACGCCAGAAGGAAGCAGCTAGGAAAGTTGTAGGAGCAGTAGCAATTTCCATGAATAAAGCTAAAAATGAAAGAGAAAAGAAAATTTTACAGCAACCAAAAAGTCCAAAGGATTTACGCAGAAAGAAAACCAATGCTGTAGGCCAAGGAAGATTTCGCATAGACCACTCTTAGACCAACTTAAACAAAATATAAAAAGAAACGGATTGTAGGATGTAGAAAGTGAAAAGAAGAGGATGAAGATACCCATTAAATGTGACATGTCACATGGGTATGGAAAATGAGCGACCCTTGCAATATACCGGAGAAAGTTCTCGCACTCTGTAAAAAAACTAAAATAGACACAATTGTGTCGTCCTGGCAAGAACAACAAAATCACAGAGGAGCGCACACCCAACACTACAATAGCACTGTAGTATACCAACAATTCATTACACATACATTCTTGAGAGCCACATTTACATGCTGCCTAAAGACCAAGTTGAATCTCATAAACAGACTGGAATAAAATAACTGTACTCGTAGTACTTACAATAAATTGATGGTAGGCTGCTCTTGTACTTTGCAACAATGCGAGGGATAGGTGCTATCAAGAGATTAGATATCAAGACTACTAATCTAGCAAAAAAAACCAGTCGTAGTTCTTTTCTCGGGTTCAGAATTAATTATGTTGTTATTAATAATAAAAAACAAAAATATGTTTTCGAACCCCATTATAACTGATATTTGACAAGCTTATGGACCTTAAAAAAGTCAATAATAAATTATTAAATAAATGTAAGTCAAGCACATTTAAAAGTAGAAGCTAACGAAAAACCATTAATTTTTATATAAAAAAAGGAAAGCAGCCATATAATTATTTATGATATGATTTTATGCTTCAAAATATTTATTATAACTACAATTACGACAGATACTATTTATAATTTCAGTATTGAGAAAATATCAATTTGCATCAATATCTACAATAATTGAATATCCTTTACAGAGTCTACTGTATTGTAAATAAAAAGCGTTTTTGTAAGTCTCGACTTTCGTCTAGTCAAAAAACCTAATCGCAGTTCTTTCCATCGGTTTGAGTTGAAACTTGGTTCCATCTACCAACTGATTGACTGAATATACAGAACATTTTGAATTATCCGAATTCCTGTTGGTCACAATTATAATACCAACAAAAAGAGATACGATGACACACAGCATTAAACTAGTAGAAGTGCTCTGAAATTAATTAATTCGACTAAAAACCCGCTTCATACCTAAATTAAACAACACTAATCGGAGCTATTCATCATTGTAATCTCAACAACGCTCTTGCAGTTCAATCTTTTACTTGTAGGCATGTTGACCGATTGGTTTTACACCTTCTAAATTGTGTAAATTTAGTCGTTGAAGATGCATTATTAAATATGTTTTTAACTGTAAAGTCAAAATCTTTTCAATATCAACGGCAGTATGGAGAAACTGCTTACTAATTCTATTATACAATGTGCACCCAATACTTTGTATAAATTACGTAATTTTTTCTTATTGCTTCTTCAGCTGTTTGACCAGAAATATAATGAGTCCAGCCAGACCTCTTTCTTCAATAAGAATGTATTTATAAATATGGTCACTTTGCTATTTATCAAGAGAGCCTTAAGTGTAGAGAATGTCTGGAATGTCTTTCTGTTCAATATATATGAATAAAGCTGAAAATCAGCAAGGAATCAGTATTGCTGCGAGGGATGTTGAGAATTCGTAGCTACAGCATTGAATGTTCAACAAAGTCTTCTCATTCTTGCAAGCATATCTAAAGGAAACACACAATATGAACATGATCATATACTGCTGCACATTTTGATAGTAAAAATACACTTATTCAAAAGTCATTCATGTGCATTTCGTAATTTTTCTCATTCTAATTCACGTCAGGCTCTGGGAACATACCATCTATAACCGCATCACTTGCTGTTGATACTTTTTTTATAATTAAAGCAAGTTTAACATCTATAAATATAATCAAGGTGAAATTCTTTTTACATACTCTAAATTACACGAATAGATGTAACAACTTAGAATTTAAGCAGTAATAAATAAATATAGCTAAACTTCTAAATTACATAAACAAACGTCACTGAACTTATTATTTTAACTGTCCCTTACCACCACGTTCAGCATCGTAATTGCTCGGATCGAACTGTGTGCTGTCATTGGGGAGATGAACGCTTGCTAAAAGGAGATGATTTTGTTCATCGGACGTGTGTGTTCCCAAGATGAGACGATGAAGAGTGAAGTCCTTGCCTTCAGACCTGCGTAATCAAGTCAGTGAAACAACAACGGAAGTGACGCGAGCGAAGTAAAGACATGTAAAGGTGACATATGTCAATTACTCAAAAATACTAACGTATGAAGGATATTTTTAAGAAACGCATTTATATTACTGAAATATATTTATTATTACTGGATTATATTATAAGTAGTACAAGCGTATTATCTATTTTTTTTAAATAGTTTAAAAAGTTAAATTTAACATTTATTGATAAATATGTGAAACAGCTTCTATGAAAACATTCAGCCTTTTACTTGTCACCATTCAATATGAAAAACAAAAGGTAAGTGATCATTAATAAAAACTTTAATTCTGCAAAATATATTATATGTAATTTTTTTTAATAAAGATAGATGACTTCTTTTCCTAGCTCCTATAATTCAATGGATTAGAGCCCAGCCAGATACCTATTCTGTTTAGCATTAGACTTATACTATATGTCGAATTTTGTTTTCTTCTTTTACAATTTAAAGGATTAAGATGGCATCCAAAAATAAAGAATTTTAAAAATCTAACTATTTAAACCAAAAATAACTATAATTTTTTTTAATTTTGAGTTTAATATTTTTTAAATTTAATATTGTTTAAAAAAATGTTTGATAAAATATTGAAATAATTTTAGCTTTACTGAAGAACAGTAACTGTTACAATACACATATATATTACATTGAATTATGGTGATTAATATTATAAACTATACAACAGCTATTTCAGTTTCTCTCAAAGAGGTTCACCTTGTCACAGTGGGAAGCCACTGAGCAGTAAGACTAGGCCACTCCAGAGCATGAGTCATGACAAGGTCATAAAGGAAGGGGGTGTTCTTTTTCCATATCTTGTACTCTTCATTGATAATTCTCTCTTCAACACCATCCTCCCCATAAGCTGCAAAAAAGTACACTTAACATTTTTATAAAACTAAAATAACACATATATAACATCACTACTACAAAAAATATGTTAAAACGATTTTTTAAATTAATAAATATATCAATTTTTTATGTTTAAGTAGTGCAAGAGTAGTAAAACTAGATGTATTAGTTAAGACAGTATAAAAGTAGAATCTTCTACATCAGTTTCTAAAGTAGAATGAATTTTACTGTGTCATAAATAAAACTGAATAGAAGTTTTTATTTGTTGTGTAATCTATGTGGGGACACAATATGAATAGTAATGAGCATAACTACAAATATAACCTTAAAAACATATCAAACAGGACAAGTTTACTAAAGTATCTATATACCTTGGGTTTAATGGAGAAATAGCCACAAATTTATAAAATCAGAAAATAAATAACATTTACAGAAAAACTTATGATGAGGAGTCAAAATTAATGAGTTATTTTAAATATCAACTTAAAAAATATCCACTTTTTAATTTAGAAAATACTTTATTGGCTTCTAAGTCCAGGAATGTAAAAATTACTCATCCAGAGGACAAGTACATTTTCTCAGTTAATGTGTACAAGGTTCACACTTTTTTAAAGAATCAAATACCCAAAGAATATATATGTTTTTTTTTAAGAAATTGGACTTTTTCTAGAGAATACTAGTGAAAAGAAAGTACATTTTTATTTATATAAAACTCTACTGAAACTATATTTAAGTGATTTATGTAGCTCATATTATTAAAATAACTAATAATTACACATATAAAAGTAGATAATGTATTCAATATTGTAAAAACACTGTAAAATAACAAAAACCAACAGTTTGGTGAGAGAGGAGAACAAGTTAGTTAAAATTCACTCACCTAGTGGTAAATAAAATTAAGGATATTTTTTGTAGTTTGCATCTGTGAAGTCTAAGAGATGAATAAACTTTAATTAACAAAGTAAATAATATATAATTTAGTAAAAATATATAGGCATATAATATAGATATATTATTTCTAGAACTATGTTTATATAGTCTGCATTATACAAATATAATTTTATTTATTAGAAATAATAATCTACTATATTTCAATTAATCAGCAACAAAATATAATTAGCTATAAAATTTGTCATATAATTATGAATGATCTTATTTTCTATCATTCTTAAATTTACCTTTGTTCTGATAAAACATAGATTCATATCTGTGGGAAAATTGTATTTAGTTCCTTTTAGTTTTAACATATTATTAATTTAACAACATGTGTAGTTGTAATCAAATGACAATATTAAATTAAAATTTAACATTATAGCATAGGATATTTTTGTATCAATAATAATATTCAATATTGTCATTGAAATTTTTAACATTATAAATTATTATAGATTTATCAGTACCCCTGAATTTCTATAGACAGTACTTTAAATGAAATAATTAAAAGTCATTTTCATAATTACTATACTATAGACATAGTATAGTCTATATAATATATATGTTGCATACCATAAGCAAATTCATACCATTTGCAAATAGTACAAACCATTGGAGGATACAATATGCTGTATCCAATGGTACAAACCATTTGCACCATTGGATACAGCATATTGTTTAAAGAATATTTAAATAAATCATGACAACCATCAAGATAAGATTATGACAACCATCAAGATAAGATTACACATAATTCTTCAAAATATAACAACTATTAATCATTTTAATTACTTAATTTATCCAAAAGATTGTATTTACTAGGTCCAATATTATGTATTTATTTACCAACAGTTTGTACTGTTGAATACAGCATATTGCATAAAGAATATAAATAATTATGACAACCATCAAGATTAGATTATACATAATTCATTAAAATATAACAATTATTATTCATTTTAATAACTTAATTGATCAAAAGATTGAATTT
>JAYRBW010061772.1:0-10214 GCA_036023295.1 Invenusta paracnida | reverse complement strand
AAACTAATAGTTGATGACGATGACATTGCTTATAAAAAACTAGAAATAAAGCAGCTATTTAGAAAGTTTTATTCATTAACTAGTAATCCATATGTATATTTGAACATTAAAATTCACTAAAAATGTTTTCTATATAACTTGATTAAATGTGTTTTAATCAATATTATTAATCATCATATTCTGCTATAATCAAAAATCAATACAAATTTGTGTAGTGTAAAATATACACATTTAATCACAGAGTAATTATATAGTGTTCACTCTTTTAAATTCTGCATGCAGTTCAATACTACTATTTACCTACGTAAAAGTATAATATTGTTCTATTGTTCTAAAAACCGAGAGCAATTATATCGTGTATGTAGTAAAACAATTTGAGATATACAGACAATAAACCATTTAATATAGACAACTTACGTATGTTAAAATTGTATGAACATATATATTTGATCTTAAAATTAATTTAATCAAAACATTTAATACTACCTTTTCCCTATGCATTTACACCAAATTTATTAAAATAAAACGACTTACAGCGCGATGTATATGAAATCGATAAGAGGGAACACTATTTGTATAACCATTACTCTATGCATGCATTTAATGGTATTTAAGAATTAAATATAGATAAAAATCAATAATACTGTTTTAATATACACATAATAGTTTAGACAAATTGCAGAAAAACACCGGTTATCAATATATAAACGTGATAAATGTGATTTTTAACATAAAATGAAATAATTTATGTGATTATCATAAATTGCGTCCAAATTAAAAATTTCTCAGAAGCATACGGTCCCGGTCAATGATTTAATATAAAAAAATTCTCCATTTGGTCATAGTACATTTTCGCATTTTATCTGACTGAACTATCATATTAGTAACATAGTATCATATTTCATTTGTAACATTATCATATTTTTAACATGTTTTAATGGTTTTATTACATAAATACTCAATTTATTGGAAAAACGTGTTTTTATATGCTAAATCATTGACCGGGACTGTAGTATATACGAGAAAAAATATTTCAAATATCATTTCTAATGGATATAAATCAATAATATATGGATAGATTAAATTTGATCATTTAGTTCAAAAATAAGTATATTGCATTTTTACTATACAAATTTGATATAAAGGCGATATTTCAAAGGTCGCATAAAAAATCAGTAAATTATTGATAGATATATTATTATAAATATACATATTATTTACTATTACTCTATTCCAGGATGTATCCAATAATGAATACTATTTACTATTAAAAAAAAATTAACAGTTGGTCAAATTTTAAACCTGTACGACGAACGCAAAAACGTATTTATATTTAAAAAATAATGAACATACCCTTGCATAATATGTGTTCCATAGACTTCTGTGTATTTCAATGTCATCGTGAGTCATGAACCTTATCGGTTACCCTAAATGTGAAACATAACAATAACTGTAAATTAATATAAAACGCACAATTTTATGCAGTTTATGATATAATAATAAAAAACAGTAAACTAAATGTCTCAATTGTTTTAACAGAGCTTTAAATAAATCATTTTTACAATATATTAATGAAAATTTACAGCGCAATGTATATAAAATCAACAAGAGCCAAACTCGTTTAATTACTCTATGGTCACAACAATAAATTTGCATAATGTTACACGTGAGCCTGCAAGTATCTGAAAGAATGACATTTAAACTGTATTTAAATTAACTTTACACGTAAAACCATTGTTTGCGATTATTTATAATGCATCCAATTTAAACAATTAATATACATTAGCAGATATAACAAAAAAATCAGAATAGGTTTACACTGGTTGAAAACTCAAATAAAACACATTGTTAAAATAAATCAAGATCAAATAAAAAATATGATGAAAACTAAAACTAAACGTACAAAAAACAAAAGTAGTAAAAATTCCCTAGTGTCATAATTCAGGGTTTGTACAGGATCGAAATGCAGTCCTTTAAGGACAATAGTTTCCAAACTCGTTAAGACGCCGAAACAAGGGAAATCCAGATTATTACGATAACATCTGATTTATCATACTTATATGTAACAATGTTAAGAATATAACAAAGGTTTTGAGTCACAAAACATAATAAGTGCTGTGTTTTTATAATGAAAGGTCAATGTTACAAAGATAAGAATTAAATCTCTACAATATGTAAGTCTCCTTGATTAAAACGCAGATTTTCTATTTTAAAGGTATTAAGACCTTTAGAACAAATCAATGCTTTTCTTAAAGCCTCTAAATCACACAATGGATCAACTATTTTCTTTTAGAATTCTTTGACTTCAAATTGAAGTCTACTTTTCTTATTTGCTTAAATTCATTCATTGTTTGAACGGTTTCCAAATGGGCAACCGCTTTTTGTTTTCTCAACATTTTTTCTCTTACTACATACAACAATAAATTAAATGTAAGTTAAGGTATTGAACCGTAAAAGAAGATACACTCAGATAGTTAAAAAATAAATAAAAACCAAAAAAAAAATTCATTATTACAACGAATAAAAATATTGTACAAAAAAATATGTTATGCTCATTACTATAATTTAAAAAATATGCTGTACTAATTTTTTAAGGACATCTGATAAAAGTTAAGAATTTTATTAGGACCTGGAGCAACCCTGATAATTACTTTGAAACTGATCATGTTAGGTCAAATAATACACATAAAATATCGCATAAACAAAAATAACGTTATTCACACTTCTAAAAATTGAATTTATTATGTTTCAAATAAGAGTTAAAATGAGTGAACATATTAAAATAATACTACTAAACACAAACATATTAACAATAAATGCCAACTACCAAGAAAGCAAACATGGCACGATTAACAGAATTTACATATATGTAGAACAATAGCAAAAATACTTAATGTTATATTTGCTTCTGAGATATTACAAAATTATCCGATTTTAAATATAAATAAGTGACGTATAAATTAAGGTATATGGGCAATAGAAATAATTTATTAGAATATATTAATATTGAAGTAAAATACTATGTAATCTGGTCAAATATTTGATTTCTCCCAAAAATGTCTTACATAAAATTTTGTTGTTGGATAAAATTCGCATAAACTCCACAACATAATGGTATCTCATTGCTGCAAACACTTTCCAGTACAGACAAATAATACACCATCACATGTTAGAAACATTAAGAGAGATAAATTAACATTTTTAATCTGACAAAAAATTCCGGAAATTTGAAATTCACGGATTACTCAATATCTCAAAATAAAAAATTAAATTAATAGCACGAAACAAAGATAGATTTATTGTTGATAAACAAATGCCTACTACCAACCACATAGCAATGTTAAAACATATTTAAAAACGCCAATATTAATTATAAAAGCACGAAATACACAATAAAACCAAAATAAACCAATAAAAGCACAGTAATAATGATCAACTCCGAATAAGTTAATATACTGTAGACTAAAAAAGACAGCAGTGAAATATTATCAATGTAAGTATTAAATTAAAAAAACCACTAAGAAATATAATAGGTACTATACTTATGCACTTATCTGGAGTTGACTGTAGGTTATTACAAATTGAAAGCCACTTAGTAGCAATCTATGGATAAGACGATGCTACACAGTAAAATATTCGAAGCTAAATAAGTCCACTTACCTTCTAATCCACATTAGCTTTCTCGTTACTCCTCAAGTAGATGCTTTAATCGATAGGGTGGGAAAAGGAAAATTATAGGCAAAATACATGGAAACAAATAAATTTATTTGAAACAATAGATCTAATGTTAAAAAATAAAAAAGACGTTATTACTCAAAACATTAATGTAATCTGCTTAGAAATTCCTGCTACTATCCAAACTAATGAACTTACATAGAGCGAAGGCGAAAGTAAAGCAATCCACCCGAATATCCTCAATATATGTTTTCTTCCAATGTGGACATCTAATCGAAGAGTCTGCAGAGACATCTCACCTAGGACTTAACTACTGATATACTACAAAAGAATAGTTACTACGTATATAGGTTAATGTATATTAAACTGAAAACAGTAATTTTTTAAATCAACTTTCAGATATATACAAAACAATCATAAAATCAAATTATTTATATTTTCTATGATATGCAATGAGTACATATCACCAAATTAATAAATGGATAAAAAAAGCTATTTTACGAGTATAACTGCTTTGATCGTTAATGGAAATTATGCAACTGTGTTGTATAATTACGTAGAAATAATAAATGAACAAGGAATTATCTAAATAAATCAGATCATTCGAATCAACATATATATTTGAAATAAAGCTACAGAATGTTACCGGTTAAACTATAACGTTACTTACATGTCTAACGAATAATAGAATTATCTGTTATTTATCAAACTATGATTTAATGTAACTTATTCTTTTTATATATATATATATATATATTAAATAGCAGTAACTACCCAACATCAACTGTAAAACAATACCCTTCCTAACAAACTTATACAAACTGATTTTTTGAAATACAATTTATTGATTTCATTCTACTGAACATGAAATACATAGCGACAATACATGGACTGTTACTGGTACAATATAACAGGTCAAAGACAGACTGACTGAATAATGGATATATGAGTACCCTTGCTTACCACTGAGTAAGTAGAGAATAAAAGTTAATGATGTGATGAAATAAATACGTTAAAGGAATAGAATAAGCTATGCACAACATCTCGAACACTACTTAAGTACAACCCCGTCTAATACACAAATCTTCCCATTTTGTCCCCAGTTTTGTTTAACAGGCTCCCTACACTTTGCGATGACACTCCTGGCACTGTCTACGATTCACAAGCGATCACTGGATTCTTCACTAGTTTTGCTGCCCTTGTGCAGAAATGCCTGCCTACACTGCCTGGTCTCATTGTTTTCACTAAACCTGGGAAGATACCTATGAAAGAAGAAAACAGTAAACAATTGTGTTTAACTAACGTTACTATTATATGTTTACCGGCTGACAATACTTAATTATTCGATGCCGCATATCCTTGAAAAAACGTTTGAAACTTACTGTATAAAACGAGTTGAGTTTTCGTGTTAACGCCGTCCATAGCCTCCTACAAAGTAAACAAAATTCACTTATCTTAACAAAGCCACAAACACCTTTTTATATAATACAATAACCAGTTATTTAAAATGAAATTATAGAATAAGTCCAGGGTTCTGTCAGAAATAGAATAATATAACCCCACGGATTTTAATAGTCATAGATTCGCTATTAACGTGTTTTAGTTATATTTCCTTTGCCTTTATTACATTATTATTATTTAACATAAAACAAAATCAAATGTATCGATTGACCAATTGGAATTTAAGTTCATAAAACTTCACAAAAAATCACTACAAAAACTAGATTTCTAATCAATGTAGTAGAGTACTTTGTAGAATTGATATTTACTTTATTTATGAAACTGCATAATACTAAATAATAACAGCGTTGTCACTCTTCAAATGTGTAAATTTGAGACGTAAATTTAACAATTTCTTTCCACATATGGTGACGTGGTCAAACGAATCTTTAAAATTTTGATTTATATAGCCAAGAATACTGTTAAAATCACCATAAGTTTATTCATTAATCTACTAATGAAAAAATTTACCTCTTGTAGTTAAATAAAAATATTATCGAAGCTATTTTGTTCAACAAGCAAGTATCCCCGTAAATATTTGAAAATACTTTTTAGGATAATTGGCTACACTAAATTTTAAATCCAAAAAATTATAGATATTATTAAAAATAAAATCCTGATTCAAAATATAAGAATAATTTTTATTTAATAAGTGAAGGTATCATGGCATATAAAGCATAAGAACATATACAATTTTTTCTAGCTTCTCAATAATTTTAAGAATTAGTTTATTACATATTTAACAAATTGCATCGTATATAATTATATTTATTAACTTGAAAAGGTTTAATATAAATATATATGTATACTATAATTTACTAATTTTGAAGATACCTTACAATATATGAGTAGCAGATTTTAATTTATTACATTGATGGTTTTTTAATAATCTTGTTCTACAAGTCTGAAATCGACATTAAAAAGACATCCATAAACTTTGTGAAAAGTGGCAACTCTGTAATAAGTATAATTAATACTATTAATATTTAAGATAATCAGGTATTTTTAGATTACTGTATTTAATGACGGTGATAGTAGTAGATGAGCAAAAAAGAAAAAAATATATAGAATGTGCATACAATTGCACGATTAAAAGTCAAACTGCATAGACGGTCACAACTTTGTAAACACTAATTCAATATCGATAGAGCTCATAAATGACTTGTTAATTAGAAAAACCATAAAAAAATATATTCCATACTTAGTTCCAAAACCAGTTGGAATCTGAACGAAATTACTACAAATTAATTTTGGCCTTAAGAGTAAATAAAAAAATATAATTATATTAAAAATATCAATAACTTATCAAATATTATCAAACCGAAAACTAATTGTTTCTAACCTCCATAGGGATTGTTTCTTTGATTATTATACTGTCCTCCACCACGTACAGGTCCTCCGCCGTAATTCTGATTTCCATAATTACCAAAGCCATCACCCATACCACCCTGTCCCCATCCTTGACCCCCTCCCATACCACCACCTTGATTCCATCCAGGTCCACCCATATCGTTGAAGCCACCATTCATTCCTCCTGAAGATCGGAAACCTGATTAAAATACACAGGTTAACTAACCAATAAATATATCAATTTCTATAACTAAATATACTTACCCATTCCTCCCATATTACCACCAAATCCCCCGCCAAAACCACCATCATAGCCGCCATAACCTCCACCCATGCCACCTCCTCCTCCTCCCATACCACCCCCTTGATTATTGGAGTAGACACCATGACTCTGCTTTTTCATTTTGATTTCCTGCATTTGTTCTTTACTTAAAGCTTTCTTCACATCCGCTTTACTCGATTCAATATGATGCGGTTTGTAAAGAATTGCCTTGTCCACAGGATCATAGTCATCAAACGTAACAAAGCCAAATCCACGTGATTCTCCACTTTCTTTCCATGTTACAACTTCACATTCTTTGATATTACCATAAGAGTCAAAATATCTCTTGAGATCATCAGATGTTACGTCTTTTTTTAAACCACCAACAAATAATTTCTGGACTGTCATATGAGATTCAGGATTAGTGGAGTCTTCTCTAGGCATCGCCCGTTTTGCCTCTACAGTCTTGTTGTCAATTTCATGCGGACGATTATTTTGTGCTTCATCAACCATTTCTGCTTCTTTGTATGTAACAAAACCAAATCCTCTAGAGCGGTTAGTTCTACTGTCCTTCATAACAACAACATCTACTATTTCTCCCCACTGACCATAATATTCTTTAAGAGTTTTTTCATCTGTTGATGGAGTCAGGCCCCCAACAAAAAGTTTACGAAATTGCTCAGTGCGACGGTCATTATTTTCTGCATTACGACGTGACATTCTAAAATTCAAAAATAACAATGATTTAACATTTAAGACATATAAATAATTATTATTTAAATAATATATTTATTATTATAATTAAATATATAACAACATAAAAAGCACATGTACTGTTTTGAGTAAATGTTAGACATTTGTTATTAAATGGTATGTCTACATGGTGCTGAGATGAAATCATGTAACTGTATATCAATTTATAAATTATGCTACTGACTATGAAATCATCCATCCTAAAAAATAGAGATACATAGAGAGACTGACAAATTACATTGTTAAAATTTTCTATATCAACTAGAAGTCTAGTAGAAAAACCACCTTCATTGGAATAGTGTATGTAATATTATAAAATTGACCATTTAAAATGTAATGTTAGAAAATTACCAAAGTGCTACTGGATCATAATTTATTGTAATGTCTATTAAACTGAAAATATAATAATATATATATATATATTCTAAGATATCTTGTGCACTATTTATTTGTTCAGTTTCATTTAAAAATAAAGACAATGTTAAAACGAAATAAATATGTAGAAATCATTTAGAATTATTCCCTGATAAATTATACAATAGTTGAAACTAATCAGAAAAGAGAGATTTATTGGAGCAGCATTGTTAAGGCCACGATACATCAGGCACTGACTTTAAGTCAATGCCTGATGTATCATCAATTTCAAGCATTGACTTTTCGCCAATGCATACGTTTACAATAGTTGAAACTAATCAGAAAAGAGAGATTTATTGGAGCAGCATTGTTAAGGCCATGATACATCAGGCGCTGACTTTAAGTCAATGCATCATGAAACCGGCATTGACTTTTGCTGATGCCGGATGTATCATGATTCTGAGCATAAAATAAAACGCTCGTGATTATTAAACAAATCATTAGAATTATTGATTTCCATAACGCTTGCCTAGCTCGAAGGCTTTCACAAATTAGAAGCGACACAGCAAGCCTAAATAGTATGCAACTTCAGCTATTGATTTTGAAGGCAATTTTGATTGGTTAATAGCGATGAAAACGCTCAGAAATATTAAACATGTTTAATATTCGAATTTTTAGTGCTGACGATTATTTTATGCCGGTTTGATGATACATCTGGCATCGGCAAAAAGTCAACTCCCATAAATGCATGATACATCAGTATGAGCGTTGACTTTTAGTCAACTCCTAAAATTTGATAATACATCTAGCGCTGACTTTTCGCCGATGCCTGATGTATCGTGGCCTTTAGTCTGCATCAAAATGTTTAAGTTCAGCTAACTGTTTTTCAGTTGAAAAAGGATTTCAATGATTTAGTCACCATTTGTGAAACGTGCAGGCCGGAAAGATGCTTCCAACTTTATTCAAAGTTACAAAGGACAATGTACTTTTTCTTTTGATTACGAATATCGGAAAGTTCTCACTACTGTAAAGATAGGTACTATCCGAACTTTGATTTAAAAATTGAGCAGTAAATTGTAGTTGAATAAACACTGTTAATAATGTGTCTAGTTACTGGTTTAATGTTATTATACATATATAAAATGCATGAAAAAGGAATTTTAAATGAAACTATCGTCGCTATTAAAGATCATACATTTACTTTATCGGTCCAGCTTAAAGCAGTCAGTGTATTTGAGTTCACACATTCTTCGCCTTTTCGTCGCAACTAAACATAATTATTTGTAATATGAGAGTAAATTGCGATCTTGGTCTACTGGGAAAGTATATATAATATTCTAATTATTTAGTCCTTATAGGATGAACTTAATCAATCAATAATCAATAAGTAGCGTAAATCAATTGTTAGAGCCGTCAGGAGTACGTACTGACTCTCGAGCGCGCTACCATCAAATTTGAAGGCAGGAGTCCAACCTACTTGTCTACCACTCAACTCAAAACTTTAACTATAATATTACATTATACTGCTAAATATGTAGCTATATATTTTGATATACACATATTATATTTGGTTAAAGCTTCTCATAACATGACGTTATCTGTTTTCTAAAATGTATATTTACTGATAAAAGCTATATGAATTAAAAAGAAAATTGGGACAATTGTTCGCACTCTACATACTATTTTAAAAAGATAAGCAGTAATATATAGTTTATTGTCAAATTTATTTATTACAATACACGGATTTTGTTCTTATATATGTGTCTACTTTTAAATTGATCTGATAGTGTTTATTATATTTGACGCAAAAAATAATACATCTCTTTAATAAATTGAACCAGATTCATATATGTTTAGTTAATTTTTGCTTTTAAATATATATGTGATCTGAGTTTAATTAAAAATAAATTTAATCTAATTGCGATTAAATATAGATTAAATAGTCATTTAATCACATCAACCAATTTGCATTATATGTAGATCATCAATATAAATACAAAATAAGAAGATAGAACTGGTTTAATTAAATTAGAATACGAACTACAAATTAAATTTCCCTTCCTATTCATTTTCTGTAGCTTCTTCTATTTTCTTTAAAAAATGCCTGATAGACATCGTGTCCATTTATCGCAAGAAATAAGTTTTTGTTTAAAATCTGGATCTCATAATTTCTTGAAAGTGTTGATAAAATGTATACCATAATATTTTCATACTTTTTAACCGAAAGTAAATTATTATTGATAAATTAAGACTTATAAGTAAACTTTTATACAAATAACAATGTCTGTTAAAAACGCTTTTACAAAAGTTTCGAAAATGT
>JAYRBW010061771.1:0-10215 GCA_036023295.1 Invenusta paracnida | reverse complement strand
TATAAATAGGTATACCTATATACTTATATATATATATATATATCTGTTTGTTGTCTACTCAATTTCAATTTGTACCATAATGGCTAATACTATAATAATTATGTAATAAATCTATTAAAATAATGTTTAATTACTTAAGTTATATTTCATATAATAATAAACATAAAATCTATATGGTGAGAGTCTTGCAATATAAAGAAAATCACTATATGGAAAGAGTTGCTCTCATTGACATTATATAAAGAATATGGTTATATGCTGAGAGCCAAATCATTAGTTAAAATAAATTTATCAATGTATTATAACAAAGTAATATTAAGATATATATTATCATAGCTTTATCATAGTGCTGTCATAATATAACAAACTTTTAAATATGAAAGATACCTATTGATATTAAAAATATTAATTAAATATTTTGTTTAAATATACTAGAATGTACAAACCAGTTTTAGTATGCCTTTTTTATATTCACATTATACTCAAAGTCAAGTTAATTTCACATAGTCATTTGCATTAAATATATTAATTTTATGAATTTGTATATCAGGCAAAATTTTTCCAGCTTAACCAGTCTAAATAGATTTGCTTTGAAATATGTATTTCAGTTTGACACTTCATTTAAAGAGAGACAAAAATATTGTTCATTTCAAATGTTTTGTAAACAATCTTAACATTTACACATTTGGAAAGAACTCAATATCCGCCTGTGTTAAAGAGTATAAAAAGTTAAAGAAATACTGGAAAAATTAAAATTATTTAAAAAATTCCAGAGCTGGATAATAAGCACATTTATTATATAAAGGTTCAATTTAAGTCTGATGTAATGCATATATTGAATTGATGTAGTTATAACATATGGTTATTTTCTTTATGAGAGTTCACTCTGTCTCTCGCCATATAGAGATTTTATTTATTTGTTGAAAGTCCACTCGCCATATAGTATATAAAAATACCTATTCCTCAAAGATCACATTACAGTAAATTATAATAAAAATGTCATAAATCCAGTATATGAAGTATACTCATACAGGGATGCAAACTATAAAAAATATCCACTGGCCCTCCAGGCAAGTGACTCCTTAAATTAAGGCTTAATTTTACTCACCACTAGGAGAGTGACTTTTAACTAACTCATTCTCCTCTCTCATCCCCATTGGATATCAATGTCAGTTCCCCGATTAATATCACTATTTATGGCCAAAAATGTGTTTTAAAAAGAATTTTTTTCTAAGATATTAAAAAGGTTAGAAAATAAAGAAACTATATATATATACAAAATATATATATAAACATGTTGGCCATCTGAATAGATTAACCTGATTGGTTAATTGCGATTTATACAATTAAAATTATGAATTATACTGCCATAGAACTGTTTGATGGATATATAGGTGGAACCACAGATTAATCAATGACTATCTCTCATGACAGTCATAGATGCTAGTCATGTTTGTCTATCATGACATGTGTAGTAGCTAGCTAACTGTTTACAGATAAGCAGCATTGTAACACTGCACACAGGTTAATAGATACACTAGGTAAGGGCTAAGGAAGAAATATATATATCACTTTATCACTGTTGCATCAATGTCTATGATAGCTGCTATACAAAACATGTATAGCCTGCAGACTACTGTTTTCTCTACACATTAACTGAGGAAATGTACTCACCCACTGGACAAGTGATTTTTAAAAACCACTCACTCGCCCAGATTCAATTTCACATGCCCGGGGGCAAGTGTGCGAGTGATTTTTGCATCCCTGTATTATTATAAAAAAATGTTTTTAAAGGTTTATCAGTATAGTTCTTTTTGTCAATCTTTTAATTGCAGTAACTAAACATTTGGAAAGGATCTTTATTTTTTATCACAAACTTATAATTTCTTCAAATTGTAATGTCATTTTTCAGATATCCAATGTATGTATATAAAGTAAAACAAATATCTATGGGTTAAATATTGTCATGTAGACAAAATGACATAAAACAAGTTAGGTTTGGTATTATATGTTGAAGCTGTACATGATACTCAATATTATATCATATCCTTCAAAGATCAAATGAAAGTAAATGGTTATCCCTTGGGCTTAACTTGGAGAAATGAAAGAAAATTTAAGTAAATAAACCACATACACCAAAGCCACTATATTTTGAGTTCACATTGTTAATGTTGTTTTCATTAATGTTAATAACAAAGTTGATAATAAGGTCAGACTAATTCAGGGAGCTTGATATCCCCATCTGTCCGTTCAGAAAGTCTAAAACATTAATGCAAGTGCAGTCAAATTTAAAAAAAAATGTTGCATGCTCACTGCTGATATGCATACTCTAAAACTTCCTATGCTGAAGCAGCAACTATCTACAAGATAGTCTCAACACTGCCAGTCACTGTAGGTTGAAAAGACCATACATGAACTCCATTACCACTACAATGAACACTTAACAAGCCAGCATGTTATTCTGACACTACAACACATGTAAGACATCATTAAATCTATCTGTAATCGCCAGAGGCAATGACTCCACCGAGTTCCACCAAGGTTCAAAGAAGCTATAGCCATTAAGAAACTCTCCCTGGACCTTAATAGTTGCACCAAATGTGAAAAGATCAAGTCCCTCATATTTACTTAATCTTCTTTAAACACTGCAATCCTCCATTTTTGGTTTCTTGTTTAAGTAGTCATTTAGTTCTTAATTATAGTATTTTAATTCGCTCCTTTTACATTTATTTTTTAGTATCTTAGTTAGATTCCAGTTTACCTTGTACGTGTTATTTTTTTCTCATTTTATATATATATATATATTGTATTATAATGAATTGACTTTTATTTGCATACCAGTCACACTTTTATTGCCTTTATTGTAATCTATTCTGCTCTCAAGTAAGCTCATTCATTCACTGACTATTACTTATTTTGTACATCAATTATATAATTCACCTTACCACCTAGTTAAATACACCAAATATATTGCAAAAAGTGCTTGCTTTACTCTTTGTATATATATTTTAATTGTTTTAATCTTATGCTGCACAGAGCAAACCATAGATTTAAAAATAATTAAATAATTTTAATAATTCATAAATTTCCACTATTATATTTTCTAATAAATCAAGTTATTCAATACTAGCAATAATAAAACTATTTTCATCTTGAGCTTGACCTTCAAACAACTGATGAATATGCTGTGCATCATATTTACAATTTTAATACACTTTTAAAGAAAATAACATTAATACTAGCTGATAGATGAAAAATAAACAGTGTGTATATATTTTAAAGAATAAATTATGTTATTAGTGATTATTGTAACTTACTAAATACAAAATAATGTATTAAAAAAAATATTGAGTAAGAACAATACTTATTTTGTTATAGTTAGTTTGTTTTAAATTAACTTTAGATAAATAATCATATAAACCACCTTGCTTGGAGTTTGTATATTTGGCTTGTATATTTTTACTCAATGTGCAAAACGATGTGTGTGAATTTATATGTAAATTGTACAATTTTAGTAAAATATAATTATTAATATATCATTTTCAAATTACACAATGTTTGAGGTGGAGAGTGTAACATTCTAATGAGATTAACAAATTAATGGATACTTGCATTATTATTAATAGCAACATGTTAAATAACAATCACATCTTGTTTATTTATCAAGGATGTAATTTAGTTAGTTTATAAGTATAAACTTTTTTGTAAATTGTTTTAAGAATTCTTTTTTTGAACTGTTAAAGGCAAAATGAATCAATCAGTTCCTGCACCATAAATTAAAGCAAATTGATTCCCTGGTTAGCTATGAGAATCACTTATTTAATCATATGTAACAAAATGAATTGCAGTCACAGGATCATATAAAAGCTGTACAAAAACCAGAGTTGCTAGTTTTGTGAATCACTTGCTGTACCATATAAATCGTATCACTCACCGGACAATATATGTTACATAAAATTGAATCTCTCACTTATATAGCTAAATGAATCAGTCACTATAAAAATGAATCAGCCTATAAAAGCAAAAATCAGAGTTGCCTGTCATCTGAATTGCTCAGCTAGCCATAATATATATGACACTGTCTGAGTGAATAAGATAAATAAAATAAAACACAAGCTTTTGGTCTACTTAGACTATAATTATGCATAAACAGCTTGAACAGAAATTTAAAGTAATAGCATTAATTAATATGATTAAAGGGATTAAATAGAGAAAGCGAGAGAGACATTTACAAAGCTCTGATTGGAAGACAGAGATATGATAATACTTTATAAAAATAGGAATGAATAATGTATTAATCATAACAAACAGATTAAAATTGACCAAATTTTCATAAAAATTGGATAACAGGCAGAGACGAAGAGTAGAAGAGATTTAAAAGTAGGAAAGGGATGGAAGGTACAACAAGAAAAAAAACTTGGTTATAAGACAAGCTTAGGATATTGAATTAATAAAACATCTAGCAATATGACCAATATCAATATCTTAGCAAATTATCGACATTTGCATTGTTACGTTCATTATATATGTATTTAGTCTTCATATTTTAAGTAATTCTCCAATTTTCTTTTATTTGTTCTTAAGATTTATTTATTTTTACAGTGCTTAACTTCTTATTTTTACTTCATTGCTATAGATACAATAAAATGTTAATAGAAAGCAAATATATTCACAGTGAGTTTACTTTAGAGTTCACATTTTGAGCTTGTATAAGGTTTAATAGTAAACTAAATGAGACCCAACTTCTTTCCCTTTCAGAATTATGAACCGTCTTCTGATTGGTTCTCAGTCGGCCATGTTGCGTCACCCACAGTATCTGACGTACCCAGCAGCCCGTCAGGCCTCCTCCGGCTCCCCCTCCTCCGCTCAGCCCGAGTCACTCTACGCTCAGCTCGGCCTCTCCCCACATGCTACTCAGACAGAGATCAAAGCTACCTTCGCCAAGATCTCCCAAATCAGTCCAGATCAGTCCTCTGATCCGGAGATACGCGGTCGTTTCGTGAAGATCACCGAGGCTTACAGCATCCTGGGCAATGCCAGTCTACGTCGCAATTATGATCGTAGCCTCCTTGTGCCCAAGTCGGGCGTTCCTTTCAGCCAGACGAAGGAGGCGTCTACTGCCGCTAAAAAGGTTGAAACGATTGCATCCACGCCGGCGTCCTTTTCTGCCCCAGAAAAAATGGAAACACCCGTGGCGTTTAGATTTGCTTCCGCCAAAGTTGGCGAGGAGTATGGTGACAGTATTCGCCGGGAAATGGAGATGGACCGCCAGAACGGTCTTCCCAAGGGTGCGGGCTACTGTTTTGGGGCCATTCTTTTAATATCGATAATGGGCATATCGATTAATCTTCTCACCGAGTGACACATTCAATTGGACTGCCTATATTATGAACGACAAGCAGCCTAGAAGTTAAAACCACATGAACCCCGATGCGTATAGTATACGTATACATAGTTTTTTTCGTTTTCTTATAAGTACTTTTTATTCTTCTATAGCGAAGTTTAGTAGATTATATTGTATACAAAGTTAGGTTTATTGATTTATTATTTATAGGACCGTCTCAATATACGCGTGATCCACTTACACTGTTTCTCCTTTATATATTGTTGAAGTACTTAGTTGTTGTCTAGTTATTATTTAAACAATACTAATTCTATGTACAGTTTTTGTAAAGAAGTATTTTTTGTTTTCTCAAAATGAACATGTCCAGTCGGCGTAATATGAATAAATTACATAATTATTTGCTTCATTCATCCTTTTCTATATCTACTCTTATTTCTTTTGCTATACATCTAGGTAGAACTGTTTGTTTGATTATTTCTTTTAAAATAGTATTTTAAGGTGTTTGTCCCTAAGTTTGTGACATTCTATTAATGGTTTTATTCATCTGCACTATTTTATGTCGGTTCAATTTTAAATGTTCCAAATTGTTTTATTTCAGTTTTAGATTCATCTATATAATTTAATGTATATATTCTTCAGTATACTCTGATACTGTAATACAAATTTCAATATTTCGTAATTTATTTAGTTAAAACTTTATAAACCGATTTCTCATTTACGCTCATCATTAAATAAATAAATTGTTCAAATTACCAAATAATTGCGCAATATAGTATTTTGAAGTAGGTATTTTCTAATTGCGTTCTGTATTGATTTAGCAATGATCACTTATTGTTCCTTCCAACTAATTTGTGTATATATATGTATGATGTTATTTTTATTCATTCAGGTTTTATGGAATTTCTGCATATATATTCTTTATTTAATTAATTGAGTTTATGAATAATTGCAACAATAGAATTGGCGTTTATTTAACAAAAATTAATACATATTTTATAACTTGTAAAACGACATTAATATTCACACTGTGGTCTTTTTCCAGTTTTTGTATTTATTTATTTTGGTTGTCATTCAATGTACATTCTATTTAGCCTCTTTTTATTATTCTCATACCTTACCGATTCCATAAATGTTTCTTTTAGTAACACATGTGCGCATAAATCAATAATGAATCGCCTACTTCACTGCGGATACAAGCACAATGGCTTCCTCCGACTGGTTCCCAGCCTCCTGACTACCAGTCTTTCGGGACACCCACACCTCCTCTCTTCTCGTCTCCTCTCCACTGGTGCCTCTCCTCCAACCTCGCTTTACAACATCCTCGGCGTCAACCCTCACGCTAACCAAACTGAGATTAAAGCCGCCTTCTACAAGCTCTCCAAGGTCTACCACCCCGACCTTAACACCGACCCAGAAATGCGCCTCCGTTTCATTGAAGTCAGCGAGGCCTACGAGATTCTGGGCAACGCCCGTCTTCGCCGGCACTACGATCGAGGCCTCCTCGTCCCGAAATCAGGCGCCATCCATGGGGCCCAAATGGAGGAAGTCTTCAATCCCTTTGCGACCAAGGATGGCTCGTCCGATCATCGTGTGCCGACTGTGAAGCGCCCCGAGCACGACGTGTACTCCTACATGGGCACGTTCGACGAGTTCTACGATCGGAGTACTCAGGACCACTTTGGCAAGATTAAGTCGACTCGGAAGATGGGTAGTGAAATCAGGTCCATGAGCCAGGAGTTGGACAGGAAAAATGGCATGACGAGAGGGGCTGCTATCTGCTTCGGGGCCATTCTGACTTTGTCTATTGGTGGACTGGCTTTTAACTACTTGAGAGTCTGATTGAGGACAGTGATTATGGACTACCAGTAGTTGTTCTCTCTTTACTTCGTGATATATATATCGTCTGTATTCTGCACCTAATAATATTTACCGATAGTTTATTGATATATGTGCAAACTTATTGAAAACACATGCTTATTTCTTGTTTAGAAGAAAGGGTTTGTTTTGTTTTTCAAATGGTGTACATTATTTGTATATATAGAATAGTAGTATTTAATTAGCATATATGTATGTAAAAATATTAATAAATATGATTTGATTTTACGTTGTTTTTTTTGTACTTTACTATTGAATTCTATTATCTATATATGATTTGTTTTTTATAATTGTTCGAACAAGCTATGATTATGAATGACATTAGTTTATTCAATTTCAGTCTATTCTGCTTTTATTTAAAATATATGAAAACAAAATAGATGATGTAAATGAAAAACTATTGAAATTACCTTGAAATTTAAAATACTTCGTTTCTACGAGTATTTGAAAAAATGAAAGTTTAGAAATTGAAATAAACTGAAATGTCTTATGCCTGTAGTCTACAGTTGAGCACATGACGAATACTGGTACACGTGTACAGCGAGGTTCATAGGGATTAAGTTAAATGAATATATTAATGTTCATTTTTATCGGAGTATGAGCAGCATATATATATATAGCTTGAGTTTATTAGGTGTTAGGCATATATATGGATTAATTTATATTATAAGGTTTCGTAATTAATTTATATGTAACATTTTCAATATCTATGATCAACGTTCGAATTCATTACTTCATTTTATAAACATGTTTTTATTGAATTCATATTTATTTTTCAGAGTTGATACGCTTTGTATATTTAAAGTTTGAAGATTCCACCATGTTTCATCCAGAACTTCTGGATTATTTCAAGGAAATTCCAGTCGCTCTGGTAACTTTGGTAACAGTTGCTGTCGCATTTTATATCTGGTATCGATGGGGACCAAGAACAAAAAATACGGTGAAATGATACTCCTATTGTTTAAGTGTATAATTTTATTAGTTTCGTTTTTGTATGAAAATATATTGCTGCATTATTTGCATACAGGTATGTAACTATAATACTTTAGATATCCTCACTGTATATTATATGCTGAATTAAAATGTGGAGACAATTTTGATCGATTATACACTGTTTAATGTAAGTCGGCCTCCGTTTTTCAGTCTGAAGAAAAGGAGCCTGAACGTTTGGCGCAAAATCAGTCCACTTCTAAAGCGCCATCTTCCAATGGTGTTTCATCCAACGGTCGATTCAATAAGATTAAGATTCTCTATGGTTCTCAGACTGGCAAATCAGAAAAACTGGCCGGTCTCATGACCAAAGAATTCAAGAAAAGGGGGGTTCCAGTGGTGAATATTGACATTAAGAACTACGATCCTGAGGATAAGCTGCACAAAGAGGTACGTGGAAACATACTTAGTTAAAATCATGGTTCGTTTTGTGAATAATTACATTTTGGACCTTTCAATAAAACCTAGGTATAGTCTCTAAAATGTTGTGTTCTATTGGTCAATAGAATTTCATAAAGTGTAATGTGATAAAATAATATTACATGATTGTATAATAAATTTACATGTATAAGCTTAAGAATTTATTTTGGAATTTTTTTTTTGTATAATACTATTTAATGCGATATATGAGTCAATTTTTCCCCCTTTGGTCGAAACCAAATTGAACAGGTCAAGTCGGGACAGCTTCTCATGATCTTCATCTCAACCTACGAAGAAGGAGCTCCTCCCGAGTCCGCACGCTGGTTCCATCAGTGGCTCTCTGAAGCTGTTTCTGACTTCCGTGTGGGCACGAGCTACCTGAGCGGCATGCACTATCTTGTTGTGGGTCTGGGGAACTCCTACTACACTGAGCACTACAATCAGGTGGGCGGCGACGTGGACCGATGGCTGTCAGAGTTGTCGGCCACTCCGGCCCTTACTGCCATTCTCCTTGATGAGAATGTGATCAATAGTAAACATGGTGGTGAGTGCTAGGCAAATGATATTCGAAATACTTCATTATTAATTGTTTTTAATAATTTTAAAAATGAGTCAATAATTATTTTATTACTAGCTAGTAGTATACTTCATAATATGTTTAAAATTACATACAGTTCTTACAATAGTAGATAATTTTGTCATGGTAAGATACTAACTATGAAACATTCCTGTAAGCCATACTCAGCAGTCCGCTATTTTTACTATATTTATTTACAGATTTATAAATATATATTTATGTGTATATATATAAAGTGTATATAATATTTTTATATATTTATAAAAGTAAATTCCGATGATTAGTATTGTAAAATAGTTTGTTTCGAAATAGTTATAAATCAAATTAAAAAGAGCCTTACGGCTCTTCAGTAGTCCAACCAAATAAGTATTATTACAATTTTACTTCTTTCTTCCAGGCCAAGAGGAAGACTTCTCAGCCTGGGCATCTGACTTTTGGACCTGGTTCTACTCAGCTGACACCCAAACCTCAGCATCCTGCTCCTCCACGAAGGACAGCCACGCTTGCGCCTGTACTTCAGGGACTGGTGGCAGTGGTGATGAGAAAGGTGGCGGCTGTTGCCAACAGAAATCGACATCTCCCGGTGGTGAAGAACCTGCAGTAGACTATGAATCTGAAGAGGAGGAAGATGGACAGCAAGATGGGGAGACGGGGACAGAGGATGGCTTGGTTGATTTAGAGGATTTGGGGACGGTGTTGGGTGGGCTAGAGGAAGCCAAAGTGAGTAAGATGCATGTTGTCGTTTAGGTGATAAATATTATTTAATAAATTAAACAAACTTAATGCCGTATGCTCCAATTCCTCAAAAATACTAAAATAGTGTTGTTAAAATTAAGAATAAGTATACTCGCTACTCAATAGTAGTACATATCAAATTTATTTATAAAATCAATTCTCAGTTTTAAATATCGATTTCATTTGTATCGCTTAAGGATATGGCGGACCAAAGGGTTCAGTCACGTATATGTCACTTATTTATGAAATAAGTCACCTATTTCGTAAATAAGTC
>JAYRBW010061770.1:0-10216 GCA_036023295.1 Invenusta paracnida | reverse complement strand
CGTATATTTTTATGTGGCAAATGAAAATACGATATAGGCGAATCCTACTGTATTAATTTTCTCTATATGTACATATTATATACATATTATGTAAATCTACTGATTCGTTATTTGGGAAACAACTCGATCAGAATACCCACCTTTGTCAAATATATTAGCAATACTATTTTTATATAACCAATTTATCAACATTAGTTATTATTAAACAAAACATATTATTATTTTATATTATATATAACTCTAGTACATATAGCTTTAAACACCAAGAACTGATTCCAAATTAAGATTTAGAAGTATTATATCAGTGACTACTATTAGTGTCAAACCACACCCAATTGCGAGTGTACCTGTCAAGATCGTCTCCTCCCAACTTTCTGAATGTGAGTTTATAACCTTTGTATAATAGTAAGTCAGTGGCATTAACCGAAAAGAAAGACTGCAGATAATAAAAACTGCAGACTGTGGTGCGTCTACCAATATTTAGGCAATAAAATATTCCTTTTAGTTAAGTTAGATATACATTATGAATTCGTGGATAATAAATTAATCAATAGTAATATGTAAAACTAGCTTAAACACCCAACCTTTCTGACTCATATCTGAAAAAGGCGATCCCAGAGCACATGAAGTAATTAACAGACGGAAGAATAGAGAAAAAAGTTATTTCATTTTATAAGATAACGGTTTATTAGTAATACAATAAAAAACGTGTGGCCACTTAAAGCGGTACCAGGCTAAAAACCAAACCCCCTGACTATAATAGAATAGACACCCAAGTAGTAAAAGGAGGATGGGGGGTTTGTGAGCACCCACTCGTTTACACTCCAGCTGCATCACTCAACTGCAAACATGTTTCTCCAATGGAGAGGGATAATAAGAGAAATGCTTGTCCACGCTGAATGTACTGATGAATGAGGAAGAATGGAGAACGCATGTGGAGGATAAGGGCGAAAAGGAGTCGCATAGATTACAAAGACAGGAGGAATGCAACTGTGTTTCTATTATATACACTGTTAGACATTCAAGAACGACAGTAGTGATGGTTCTCCCGTCTTCGTTATCCTGGATAATGATTTATGTATACACACTGAGCGATAGAATGACAGTACAGAGAAGAAAGTCTAGTTTGTGCAACTTGGTTCTACTTGTAGAACTCCAGCTCCTGATCATCCTTCTTCACATTGTTCTTGTAGCCCTTCTCAAAGTCCTTGGCGAGGACAACGTAACGGTTTTCTCGAACAGCTTGCATACCGGCCTAAGAAGGAAGAGAAGCGAGAATTATAAGATGGATAATACGGACGTTTACTTAATAATGGCTCAACAAACTAAAAATTTAAAATAATTGTAATACTTAATTCGATGAATGGGGAATGTAATGGAGGTAACACACTACGCTAAAGTATCATGTAGACACAGAAAAAGATCAGTTGTCAGATTTAAAACGTGGGTATTATGGTATATTTCCAAATTATCAGCTTTCCATAAATATTTTTAGGCCCGATTTACCCCAATTATATTCTTAACTTCAAGCAAACTCAAAGTGACATACATAGTACATATATAATTAGGAAGAATGAGTTAGTAAAACAAAAACATAAACTGATAAAAACAGTAAATAGCCTTGCCATAGTCTATCAATTATATTGTTGTCGAGAATATAATAAATGAATTATCAGAAATTTGACTCAAAATTCTTTGTTTTTATGCCCAACGACCGAAAGAATATCTAAGTGGGTCCTCACTTTTGTTATTGTATGCATTATGCAGTTAAAAACTGAAGAGTGAAGTGATCACGACATACTTAGTTCTGCCAGTTATAATTAGATAGATTATAACGTCCCTCAAGAACAATCAAGTACTACCTATTTTGACTTCTAAAGACATGATACGTTACCTACCCACAATTCATAATAACAGACAACATAGAAAACAATGTCATACAGATTTCTATCAGCTCTACTTTAAATAATCATATTAGTAATACAATGGAATTACAGAGATATAATCAATTAATAGAGGAGGCATGTTATTAAAATAGTAGTTTAAATTCAGTGTATTATACAGCACAAGGCAGTTCCGCCTTGATTAAAAATGCTACTTGACTATTTTAATTAATTAATATTTATCGAGCTATATAATTATCTTGTTTTCTATATTGTAGCGATTTCTCAAATAAACGCAGTTAATTTCTTGTATTTATTTGCGATAATAATATTATTTCGTAGCTTCATGTAAATGATAAATATAATCAATTTGTAGTTTATAGCTTTATAGCTTTATTCCATAGATAATAATATATTAAAGCATCTAACCGATTAACCCCGACAAAGCTAAGGTTGACAGACGTACAAACATCTGAAATATACGCTACATGCCAAAAAGAATGGCAAATTCAGTTATAACCCCCTAGAAATAGATAACTGTGGGATAACAAGTCAATATAAAGCGTCCTACTACTGATTTATTTATTAGCCATACATTTCTGCAGTGACTCTTATTATAAAATGCAGAAAATTAGGTTAGTCATCCATAGATATTAGAAAAAATCAGATGTGCATTGCTGTAAGATTCACGATAATGTTTTGGCTCATACTAGTGTAGAGGAAAAAAATAAATGTCTAAGGACTCCATCTTCATAGTTCAAAAATAATATTCTAAAACAAGAAAATGATTTTATACAAAAATTGTTGTTTGAGGGTTTTCAAGGTGAGACATAACCAAATTATAAAATCTAATAGTTAATCTTGTTCAGTTGATTTCATGAAAAATCTCACCTCTTGACAAATAGCGTTGACGTCAGCCCCAGAGATCTTATCCGGTCGTGCCACATAGTCCTCCAGATCAACGTCCTCACTGAGGTTCATGTTCCCAGTTATCGTGGAGAAGATGAGACGCTTCTGACGACGATCTGGGAGCGGGAACTCTATCTTTCGATCCAAACGACCGGGGCGAAGAAGGGCGGGGTCCAGAGTATCTGCTCGGTTTGTGGCCATGATTACCTGTTAGTGGAAGAGAGGAGAAGTATGCTTACAGCTACTTAAGCGGGAAATTGACTTGTAGAGAAAGAGGGCAAAAATGTTATTCTTTATAAATTTAATATACAACGGGTAAATATTCCCACTCTTAAATTGAATGATCTTTATAAACGGTAAAATAATCTTCATAATATTTAATTATATAAAAGACTTTTAGACAAACAGAACGATTATTTATTAGGTAAAATACGTTTGGGATACCACGCAATATTTTTAGGGAAACAAAACTATTGGCTACAATTTCTGAGGAAACCACAAGAATATTCTCTAAATTACTAGATTTTCTAAAGATTGCAAGTTAGATAAATTAAAAGTTTCTTTGGATAGTAAATCTACTATATTGTATATAGCAATCTGTATATTGATATTGCATTCAATCTATAAAAGAAGTCTTGTAGATAGGATAGTTTTAGTAAACAAAAGTGATATACACAGTATAGTAAATACAAAATACCTAGTGAGTAGTAAGTAAATATAAATATTCTTAAGAAATGTGCAAGCATATTGAGTTGTACAATGAATAGCTACTAGACATATGCCCAGTTTATTGGGTAGCTTTGGGTAAGTTAATAGGGTAAATGCCACAGATTTCTCAAATAATTCACAAGTTTGGATAGATTAAGTTTCAGTAATCTTCTCTAGCATAAAAACTGTTTCACAAATAAATAGTAAATCTCTTAAATGAATTAGGCTGAATTCTTAAAATCGAAAGTTTCTCGAATATAGTCCACACAAATTCAAATGGTTCTTTCTTATCAATTAAGCCAATAATAATTTGACATTTTCAACTATATTATAAATTTCCAATTAATAATGGAAATTCGAATACTAAAAAACAACTATTTCATATAAAGACTTAACTATAAAAAAGAAATGCTATTAGCATACTTAGTGGAAGAGATTTAAAATGTGTGAAAATAATGTATCTTGGTTTTTAATATCTCTTTAATCTTTAAACGTTTATCGTATTATACTACTTATTACTAAATCAAACAAAGAATAACTAGTTAAAATATACATGTTGTGGGTAATAAACTGGAATGTACGTTAAAATATTAAATTTTGAAACTAAGTTGATGACTGAAATCAAGACGAGTAATCTTATGACAGTAATTAAAATGAAAAATTTACATTTCATAATCATTTAAGCATTGAAGTTATAAACCAGATACTAGAAAAATATACAAATAATGCTTTCGATATGTGAAAAGGAATTTCAACTAAAAATATATTGACGAATTTTTATACAGCTTAGGTATTTACTAAAGGAATAATTGATTCTAGTCAGTTTCTTGTTCCACACCATCTCGAATAATCCCCCTCTCTTGTTAGTCTTTCGGTATTGTTCATTTAATTATGTATTGCATCAACCCCCGTTCGTTTAACTTAACTGCTCATTGACTTAAACGTAATATTATTATTGTAATCTTCACTTTCCTTGTATCCGCTTGAAAATAAAATACGAAATTATCGCTGAATTTATGAACTCCCTAGATTTTAATTTTATAAAAATATATATAACGAAAAATCGGTTAATTGGATGTTCTAATCCTTAAAACAGTTGACAATAAAACACAATAAAGTGTATGTTCCAAGTACAATAAGCCTAACATCAGTGCAGAAGTAATCAACCGTCAAACCGCACACGCGACTCGTGCTTTCTTGCTTCTCTTTGGCTTAAAATTTGTCATTCAACTCATGAAAAACTGCCAAAAATTTACGAATCTAGACGCTTACTTATTGTTATTATACAAGAGTAGAACGACAGCCTTATTTAGATTAGTTGGAGAACAAAAAAAGTATCAATCCATGTTGTGATAAAAAATCGATTAATAACACATGACAATACTACTGGTGGTAGTTATTAGTCGATTTTTTTCACTATGATAGAACATAGTATAGTGTTAAGAGTAGTGGCGTGGCATTTTAAAATAGAAACGTAGTAAGTATAAGACACAAAAGACAATAAAAAAGTAATTATAACTAAATAAAAAGTTTTGAAAAAGCGAGTTGTATAGCAAGTGTAAACTATAGAGAAAACGAGACAATGTATTACACCCTTATAAAGTAATAAAAACTAACTTAAATAAAATGGAACTATTTAGATAAATATGTTCTGGAATTCAGCTAAAATACCTCAGATGGCAGACTATTACGGTAGAAAAACTAGGTGAGCCAAACTTTACTGTAAGAATAACATTGCAGCTGTAAAGTAGTAGAAATTAGAACGTGTTCAAGGCTTTTCTTTAACCGAGAAGTGCCCGACTCACCTTAACGTTGACATTCTGGTCGAATCCGTCCATCTGGTTTAACAATTCGAGGAGAATTCGCTGCACTTCACGATCGGCTAATGTGAGAAGAAGAAAAATAATAAAATTAATTTGAGATATAATCAATAAAAAATATATAATATTACGTTTTCAACTGATTTACATATTGTACTAAAATTTATTTTATAAAATATTATAAATAATATTGATATTTATGTAATATTATAAAATATTTGAAATATTTATTTAATGAAATTAGAATCTTTCGATTTTCTTTAAACTATACTTCTAAAAATATTAGATCATCCTTTGTTATTGAAAAAACATACTAGTATAGAGCATGTCGTACAATTGTACAATATAAAAATTGAATTTATGCAACGCACCATAGTATAAGTCAACTTGTACAATCACTAAAGTATCTTTAACAGTGAATAGAAATATTCAATTAATATCCGAAACTGTTATATATCTTGAAACTTAAATACGAATTTCAAATATAGATTTTAACAAAATATTTTGCAAAAAATAGTATAGGTTTTTTCTAGTCTATTTTTAATACCTACCTTAAGCTTGTCAATCATTTTAAAAAATCGTCGGATTATTGAATCAATAACTGTGAAAGAATTGCCTGGGTTAGAGAAGTATCACTAATTTAGGTCTGCGTTAAAAATTACGAGAAATTTAACTTTATAATAATAATATATATTATAACATGACTAATTTCATTATTCCATCGTTCACAATAGGTCAGTAACATCTGTAAAAAACACTAAATGATCACAAAATAAATATATTTCGAACGAAATAGAATAAAAAATACACAAATAATCTAAGGTAAATTGGGATGATTCTTAGGTTTTCAGGATAAGCTGACTAAACACCAATAATGAAATCATATTTTACTATTCTTGTTAAATAAAAAAGATAAAGCTGAATGCACAGCATAATTACTTCAGAGTGTAAACAAAATGTTTAGGAATGACATTTTGGGACACAATTGCACCTGGGTCTCTAGTGGTGTTAAATTATCAATAATTTAAAGAGCTCTCTTATCCTAGCTTCCTTCAAATAAAGTAACGCTTTTTCTTTTAAAAAAATAGGGTATAATACGGTACCAATGTGATTTCAACAAAGGGTCTCCGAATCTTTATTTTATAGGCCAGCCAATAATTTTAGAGTTTTTTTATAAATTTGAAAAGCCTATTTCGACAGCAAATTTGATCAACTAAAAAAAGATAAGTTTCTTACCTCCAGTCTGCGCATCAAACCGTTTGGTAGCAATAGCGTCAATCTCATCAATAAAGATGATAGAGGGCGCATTTTCCTTGGCCAACCGGAAGACATCGCGCACCATACGGGGACCCTCACCCAGGTACTTCTGGACAAACTCGGAGCCCACAACACGGATGAAAGCAGCTGTGGTGTGGTGAGCAACGGCCTTGGCAAGCATAGTTTTTCCGCAGCCTGGTGGACCAAACATGAGAACACCACGTGGAGGGTCGATGCCGATCTGCTTATAAAGCTCAAAGTGAGTCAGGGGCAGTTCCACGGCCTCGCGGACTTCCTGTTTCTGAAGGTCCATCCCACCGATGTCTCCGTAGCGTACATCTGGTTTCTCGTCTGTTTAACAAGGTATTTACAGAGAATGGTATTTATTATCACAAAAATGTTATTTTTAATGAGGCAATATATTTTTATTTGATACAAATATATATACTTTTAACGAAAAGGGAAAAAATAAAAACAAAAATATCCCTTTTGATCTTAATAAAAACAATAGTACTTACAAAACAGGGTTCACTTGCCATGTTAACTGTTAATGGTGAATGATGGCGCTAACTGCCAATAAGTCAACCAGTTCCACTCATATCAAATTCCAGAATTATTAGTGTAAAATATGAAATAAATTCTCTATATTGGCAGACTAGCCAACTTTACACATAAAATCGAGTTTGAATATTAAAAACATACATCCAAGATGGAGGAATAAGATGAGAGCTATTTAACTGTCAATTGTTACAAAAAATATATTTTTCTCAGAAAGCTTAACCTTTATCTATGAAATATTTTTAAAAATCTATCTACTTTAAGCATAATTATTCGTGACATTATTGAGATTACAAATTACAATTTTCGAAAGATTCTTGTAATAAAAGTCGTTTTTTGAAAACTACCCAGACAACCGAGATATTACTACTTTGCGTGATTTTGCGAGTAATTTTCTTATCTTAGTGAAGATTTTGTGGTTTGGACATTTACAAATGCGACTTGACGATCTATTTAGATAAACAAAATACGATATTAATGGTAAAGTTTATTGTAAAGCTACAATAACCATACCTATATAAAATGTTAAATATTTGTCCGCTACAAGATCGATTTACCGAAAACGCCATTTTATCAAAAAAAACGACCTTCGTTACAACTTTTACAATAAGATGTTAGTGTTGCATATATGCTACGTATAAAATTTAATGCAAACTTTTTAAAATGAAAACGTTTATTTTTCGTAAACGCCAATTGGAATGTCAGCTGGAAGGTTCTAATTACTGAAAACGACACAATCATGGCTTTTACGCTGAATTTTAAAATCGTACGTTCTATTTGTTGCAAATAACAAGATAGCTTTAAGCAAGTTAACCCCGAGTACATAGTGGAGGTGTATACATTTTTAAAACCTACTTCACAAACTTTTTTGTGGTTAAACAATATGAAGTATGACTGAAATTTCTAATCGGTTATTAAAATGAATCAATTTAACTGTTAGTAAAAAGCACAAATTTCTATCATATTAAGATACAACAGAAATGTGTTAAAATGGAACAAAATAGACATAACTCCCATCCACAAGATTTAACTAACTGAATACAAATTTATTATTTCCGTGGTTTTGTTTATACTGTAATCATACAAATCAATATAAGGTCACAGTTTGTAACTTAACAATAAATTCAACTTTTATATATTGGAGTAAATTTACGACCTTTCACTACAGACAGCAATGTCAATTATTTTGAAGATAATATGTCTAAAGAAAATATACAGATAATAATTAAAATAATAAAGACCGTACATCTTACAGAACGTCTTATATGAAGATGTATAAAAAGAACAAATGGCAAAATGACGAAAGATTATTTCAGCAAAGCCTACGCTCGCGCTGGTAAGACTTGAAAATAATTAACTTAACATTTGTCATAAATCCATTTAACTATTTTAACTATAACTTATTTAAACTAACAATAATAGTAAACTATTAAATACAATCGTAAATATTGTTCGGATGTTTTTTATAAGATATTCAAATTTTTAATGGGAAGTTTTATAGTATTCTCTCTATCATACTGCCAAGTTTTAAAAACAGTAGCCGTATTCTCTAATTTATATTGATCTAATCTAAAAACCTTTGTTTATAGATTCGTTGATTCTAATCCATAGGTATTCTCCAAAAATAAAATAAAATAGACTAGACTAATCTATTCATTTTAGATTGCACGAGGCTGTCTAATTTTCACGTTTATTAGTAAAACATAGAATGTTTAGTTTATAATAGAAATTTAACTTCATTAAAGTATTGAGTATCATAAAATATGGATTTGTTAAATTTTGGAGGAAGATCCAATTCGAAGTGCATATCGGTCAATAATTAATCGATCTAATGGAACACAGATACTCTACTCTACACAAATAAAGAGTTATTACGTAGATCTCGTTTCGATGCTGACTATTGCTTATATTGCCAATGCTTCTTTAATAAATGGTTGTTGCCCTCCATTGCTTCACCATTTAAAATATTGGTTACATCGTTCCATGCATTTCACGACTAAATACCCTCTTTCCTGAATTATCATTTCCTCTGATGTCATCATGTCACTCCAAAATCGGCTCGATTATTCGCTTAGATTCGTTTATCGTGATGCTTTGCATCTTAGTAAGTGCATCCATGTTTAATAATACACATGCAAAGAAAATGTTCTATGACTTCGAATGATAAAAACTCAATAGATATTGTTTTTCAACAATTTTTGTTAATTAAACGTTAAACGACGTTTGTAGTGGATTTATGGTGACGGACGTTTGGGGTGGCCACCACCCCACGTTATCTATTTTTCTTGTATGGATGTTGTATATAACCAAATGTTATCATAAAATCAAAATGTTGGTTGAATTAAATAAAGGCTTAATAGAAATCATTAAACCACGGCGGGAGAATGATAACATATATAGGAACAAATAAGATTAATATTCATTACAATATATAAAATTTACAATGAGAACCAATTCACCGACATGAAATTCTAGTAATTGTTCGTCAAGTGTGAGGTAAGCTCCAGGAGTGATGTACTGACGAAGTTGCTGACGAATGTTTCGAAGACATAGCGAATAGGAGCCAACGGGTCTTGCCTGTCTCGGCGGCGGGGGTCATCGAATCGCATGCAACTTTTGATCTGGATGAATCGTTCTCGGCTCATTGTAGCACGGAATACAGTTGACTATTCCGTTCACCCCTAATTTCCTCTGTGGAACGGTATCTTGCCTTGAAGCCTCCAGCAAGCAGATGCAGCCACAAAAAGTCTGAAGCTCGGTTGCATCTATCGGTTTCTATTTTTTTGACGAATTGGATGGCGACGGTTCCATAGAATAACCGTGCGATTACCTTGTCTATTAGTAAAGTGTACGATGTCGGGAATCGAGAAGTCGATGAACATTAACACAGCATTTTTTTCTGATGACGGACTAACACCCGGGTGAACTTCGGGAGTTTCACAAAATAAATTACGGTTCGCTTGACTACCGGCTTGTGAAGGAGCCTCTTGAGACCACTGCACAACAGACGGGGAAATTAGAGCTTCTCGAGCATATCGAAATTACTGGTGCAGCTATTTCGTACAAACTTTCGTCGTCAGA
>JAYRBW010061769.1:0-10217 GCA_036023295.1 Invenusta paracnida | reverse complement strand
ATTAATTAATTATAAAATGATACTTGTTATATATAAATACTTATCGTAGTGGTAGTTAACTAATAACTATCAAAAAAATAGGTTTTATTTATAGTGGAGTCAAAATCTATAGTAACGCCCTTAGAGTCGTTTCTCTATGTGTACTCTATGGTTACGAGTGTATTTACTACTGATAAGTATCCTCACTTTATTAAGCGATCTTTCATTTACTGCATTTATTATATTTCTATAACAGACGGCAAAATAACGTTGGCTTTAAACCAGTTAGTAAGTTACGGCCTGATGAAATTTTAAATGGTGCTATTTTATTCCGTTTTAAATATTTATCTTATTTATTTGTGTGTAGACATTGATTTACTTTCTTCGCTATTCTGTATAATATAGTTTCAAATGCGACGTGGCTATTGGATAGGTTGTTAGGCTGATGGAACTTTTAGTATTGTTTTTATAAAGTAAATAGTGCTCATTTTTATACATTTAAAATTATTTTTAACGATTACTGTTTTATTGTGTAGGATTTACATATTTCAAATAGTTTGTATTGGATTTATTATATGCATTACAAAAAAATAAAATTTCGTTTATAATTATGTGTAATCATAATTCATTATCGTTAATAACGCAATATGTTTTTCACTCAATAAAATAATATTCAATTTCAAATTGATCATGATGTGTGGAAAATCATAAGTTTATGTTTTATATACACCATGCATGATTATCGATCATTATATAGTATTTTTTAACTATTATTGCATTTACTAAATTATTCATTGATTTTATCGTCCTTCCAGAGAAGGCAGTTCCAGGAGGCGTAGTAGCCGATCACCAGAAAGAGACAGCAAACATTCCAAAAGACATCGCAGGTATTTTCACATTTTTATTTGTGTATTACTCACAAGTAGTAGATACTAAATATTACTCTATTTTTGTTAATTAATGTCCTGTGACTATATTGTTTTTTATAGTCACTCGTATGACTGCAAGCATTAAAATTGTGACTTCATAATTGTATATCAACAACTATTCATGTAATTTATTTAAATGTTTTGGTCTATTTGCATTGAGAATGTATGTAATTCGATTATTTTAATTTCAAACTCGAATATACAGCCCCGCTTATTAAAAACGCTGCATCCTGATAAAATTGAAATAAATCTAAACTAATATTTATCGATATCTTGAATTTAAAGTATAGGTATTTGCATCATCTATTATGGTGACAGGAGTTATCAATCAAATGTGGTAACCCTGAAAAATAGCCGTTTTTAGATAATAGGTGGATAATTGGGGAATCAATACTTTGTGTGGCCACCTCTGACAGCAATTACTGCTTCAATTCTTCTTGGCATTGAATTGATAAGGTCATGTATTAGATTTTTAGGGATGTCTTGCCACACTTGTTGGACTGCATTCCATAAGCCACCTAGGCCATGAACTTCCCTTCTGTCAACTTTCTGCTGAACATATATCCAAACGTTTTCGATACAATCGAGGTCGGGCGGTTGTGGAGGCCAAGGCAGTGTCTGGATGTTGTTCTGAGCAAAAACCTTGTGTGTGCCAAGCTGACTTTACTGTGGCATTATCTTGTTGGAAAGTGAGGTTGTTCTGTTGTAAGTTCATGGGAAGCGGGTGTTCTAGGAGTTCTGTGTACAGCTGAGCATTGAGTCTACCTCCAGGAATTCGAGTTTCATCGTTCCAGTGCCCACTCCAGTCTTCTTCGACAGTGCTTCTGAGTCAAAAGTGACTTCTTAACAGAGATCCTACCCATCAATCCACTCTGAACCAGCCTTCTCTTTACTGTAGATGTTGAAGCTTGAACACCATAATCCCTATCCCATCGCTTTCCTTATTCTGTAGCCACCATATTTGAACTTCTAGATGACATTCGAATAATTAAATTATCTTCTCTTCTTGTTAACCTTGGTTGACCAGGTTTAGGGCGATCTTCAACAGATTGAGTCTCCCTATACTTTGAAAGCAAACGTTGAACTGTACTTCGGGCAACACCAAAATTTCTAGCAAGCTGACGGATTTCAAAATTAGCCTAATTGTGAAGCGTGACAATTCTATTATCACGAAAAACCTTTCTTGGGTCAAGCGTTGCATAATAAATTCTAATCCCAAATCTAATGTGCATGAGACTATACGTACCTACTGAAAATGTATGATATCAGTAAAAGACATTAAAGCCAATCACATTTGATCTTTCTTTATTCCTACCCTACTTGCCTACACACTGTACCAGTATGACTGTGCTTCTATCTACTTACACAGTATGACTGTACTCCTACTCTATCCACTGTATACTATTCTCTCTCCCTTCAATGCAAGTCAATATGCTTTCAATTTGTAAGTATGTTATGTAACACCTTCATCCCATATGTAATACCTATATTTTTCATAAAAGTGCAAGTAGAAATATGTAAATTAAATTATTTAATAAAATAACAATTTAATTTAATAACTGGGGCGGCGTTTCGTTTGTCGGGGGTTAAAATTAAATTAAAATGTTGTCGGGTACAATAAAATTATACATAGGTAGTGCCTGTTATATTTTACTAACATTATTAACTTAATAAATTTCTTATCCTTTATGTGCAACAAGATATACTGGGTATGGCATATGTAACCTTCATCAAGCGATTTCGGAACCATAATGTCTTAATTTCCGAAATATTGAAGATAAAATCGATAATAGAAACTGAGGTACCACAGGAATTTACATCAATCAAATATGGTCTATCTATATGTTATACTTATAGTGTTCCGCTTTTCGTTCCCCATGTTTTAATGCTTTAAAGTTGTCTAAAGATTACTGAATATATTTGAACGGATTAGCTACATCTCACTTCCAAATTTGTCGTAGGTTGCATTGTGTCACCCTTTATTCGTTTTACGAATCCCTTGTTATTGGCCATGTTGCATTGAATTGTTTTTAAAATTCGAAATTTCGATTCCGTCAAGACCTTTCTGGTTGTAATAGGACTCAAATAATAACAAACTAGAAAATGTTAAAATTGTCAAAAAAGTTCAGACAAACACAGCTCCTGTTTTAGACGTCCCACTTAGTAATATCGATATAATTACCTGGACAATTTTTACTAAAAAATTAAATATAATCATTATTATTTATTTTTTAGTAAAATTGTTTGATACACAACTTTGTATCATCTCAGTTAATGTGATAATTCAAAGAAAAACATGTTATTGTTTCAATTTCGTGCACCAAAATTCTTTTGGGTACAGAAGCATGATTACAAAGCAGTGAAAATGATTTAGTATAAGTGCATGCGGAGACAATACATGAACAATTACAACTAGTTTACTTTAATTATAACCAGATTGTAATCACATAATTATTTTGCACAATGTACTGTAAACTTTATTTCCTGTTTCCATATCCATCATGTTATAAAAAATCATTTCACTTGCACAAACTAACTAATTTCATAGTGCTGTAGTTTTCGATTGATGTTGTGTTTATCGAACCTTTGTTTTCTGATATTTTATATATTAATACTAAATATATAATACCAGTTTTGCTAAAAAGATTATATCAATTTTAACATAATTTCTATATAAGGTTTGTCAGGTTTCTAAAGCTATATGTCAAGTTTCTTTCTGAAATTGTTATAAAATAAGATTTTAATTGATTGTTTATTATGTATAAAACGCTGAATAAAAAATCGAACTTTTATTTTCAATTTTCAAATAAAGTTGGTTATTTTGACGATTCATACGCAAAAATTAAGCCATCTTGACCTCTTTGGCTTCCTTAATTTTGATGAGTTTTTTAGTGGTTTTGTTTTCAAATTGACGAATTAAAATATGAGCTAATTAATGATTGACACTAGTCTGTTGAAACGTTCATGCTAAAATTTAAGTTGTTGGTATATATTTCTTCGAAAACAATTTGTTGTGACATTGTACTAGGTATGTATTGCTAATCATGAAATGTTGTTATGTTCGTTAGCAATGTAAATGATTTTTATTATTCATAACTTTCAAATTACTCATTGTGAAAACCATCCCCTAATCACGCGTAGCCGTAGAAATAGGTATCGTTTCTATGGTCGTAGGGGAATGTACTGTGAGATATATCCACTTACTGAAGAGTGTATTATAAAAATTAAATGGATTTAGGTCGACGAATATTGAATACTACTATTTCTTAACTGAAAACTTAAAAAAACACCTACTTAAACGTCAATAATGGTTAAATTAATTAAAATTTCCCGTTGTATTATTATGAAAAAATTATAGCATTATGTATGCTCAATGAATCGTTAAAACTTTTTTGGGCTATAATACGTTCATCGTCCCCCCCACCGTGCAGACATCGTGAAGATGAGTCTTCGTCTCGCCATCGCTCCACTCATCGATCGCGTAGTAAGCGCTCCCATCGCTCCCCTAGTTCCTCCGCCCATGGCAACAGCAGCATCACTACAGTCCTCACAGGCGGTGGCGGCGGCGGCGACGACTCTCGCTCCTCCACGCCCACTGCTGCAGAGCCATCGTCGACCACCGCGACCACCACCTAGATCCACCACCCGGCGCCCACTTCTTGTGAAAGAGGAGACGAGTATCTTGGCAGCACCAGAGGAGCCCTACCAGGCGCGCATCACATGTGACCCTATCAGTAGAGTCATTGCCATGCTTGACTCGGGCTCTGTCTCTCTTGTTCCACCTCTGTACTTCTAAGATCATCCTGTTCATTGCTCTACTCGCTGCTGTTAACGTTCTAATTTCCCTAAAGTTTGAAACAACCTGTCTGTGCATTTCTTTACATTGTCTCATGCCTACACGTCATTACAAACATTCTGTACAAACGTTGTGTATAATTTATTATGCATTATAAATAACTGATATTGTAAAATATCTATTGAATTATTGCCTATGTCAGTTTGAGTAGTCAATATATATTCATAATGTATTTTTTCCAAGCATATAAATAGTTTTATTGTAAATTCTATTGGTTATTATAATTTTTGGTATTAATTGCGTTTAATTCAATACAGGATTTGTACATAATATATTGAAGACTTTGCCATTGCATATTGAATTGTAAGGGTTGTATGTTATCCAATCTGTTCTTGGTATTCATAGTCGTTATCTTTAGTAAGGTTGAATTGTTGATTGTAAATCTTAAACTAATACACGCGTTGTTTCTTTTTCGTATATTTTTTACTGAAAGCACAGATTACATTTTCTAATCATTTCTGGATTCATGTTATTGGATCGTGTGTATAAGTTAATTTGATTATTTACATAATACGTTTATATTAAACATTATTAATTGCTGTTATTTCATGTTCATAATATTATGTACGATGGAAAAGAATAAATTTTATTTTTTAAATGTTAAGTTTTTACTGCCGTTTTTAATTCTAATATTTTAAAGTTACATGTGTAAAATTTTCACATAAAACATTACACAAAAAAATCAAATTTACTGGTTTAAAATAAAGAAATATTGTATTATATTCGGAGCATTTTATTTTTTTCTCGTTTTTCTGGTAACCAATAAAAATTTGCAAAACTAAAATCTAATAAAAAACATTTTTTTGAAGTGCAACATGTTTCTCTGCAACCAACAGCAGCGGCATCATTATAAGGTAAAAAAATAAGAGTATACGTTAATATATTTATACAAGGAATGAAACTGAACAAATACTTGTGAATAAATATCAAATTAATTATACATTTTTAAAACGTTAGAGGAGCCTTAATTAAGAATCAGGCAGGGACTACTATTCCCTGGAATAAGGTTAGAATTTTGTATGTTTCTTTAACAGAATATCCAACATTTAAGGGTATATATAGTTACGATCATACTTTTACTGAATATTTTGCAAATCAATTAAATCCAGTTACAATACAAATTGATATAACAAAAGTATCCTTTATTTTCATTAGCTATTTTGTTCAAAGGAATATACAGATAATTAAATGTCACGATTTATTAATTTCAGACCTGCCAACTGTCGCGCGTTTTGAATATGTTGCTTCAAAAAGATATTTTTAACGTTTTTCAATAACAGTAGTTTTAGTTAATCTTGTGATTTTTTAAAAACAATAGTATATAACAAGTAAGGCAGGGTGTAAAAGGTCAATGATAGAGTGAAGAAGTAGTGGTGCGTGGTGTTTTTTGCAGTGAGTTGTACATTTGGTATTTTTTGCAGTTGTACATTGGTTTCTGTATCATACTCATTAAATTTGTCGCCTATATAATTGGTTTCATAAACGTTTGTTTGTAAATTTTATAAATTTAAACCTGGATAAAGCTATTAAAGCTTTTTTATTGTTAATTTTTACTATGGAATTTATATAGACAAATTATCATTTTCTAATACCATATATTATAAAATGTGTAATTTGTACTTACCAAAATTGTACCTACTACTTTCAAATGGGATAAACCTAGATAAGCTATAAAGCTTTTTTTATTCCAGAGCATCTACCTTACCACCATTATGTATTAAGTTTAATTGTAATCTCTCTAATTGTTTTATGCTCAAATTAATAATAATTATTCATATTATTATTAGCTGTTTTGATTATTCATACATTAAAATATACTGTATTTCAAATTAATGAGCTGGAAATTATTTAGTTTAGTTGTGCATAATACTTGAAAATTTATCTGAGAGAGTAGATGTAATTGATTTTAGATGCATTTCCATATATGCAAAACATCAAATTTTTTGCTCTTCATGCAACTATAGGCGCCGCGGGAGTCGAGCCCTGGGGCCCCAATTCCGAGGAGATACTATCCAGATTTTCAATGTCATTAGGTTGGCAGGTCTGTAATTTGTATAAATCAATTTCATAAATTAATTTTGTATATATGCTTGAAAAGTTTTAAAATTTTAAGTATTATAGTCTATTGATATTATCTCAGATTCCTAAATATAAAATTTCTGTATCTAACTTATAAAAGTTACGTTTCGTAAATATAATTTTTAACGAAAAAATACAGCTACGTATATTATAAGGTTATCATAAAATATATAATTCGATTATTGTGATAATATAATGGTATATTATAATATATATGTAGCAAGAAGTGTTATTTGTGTACTTTAACGTATTTTTTATATAATTTGAAACATTTATACTCATTACCATAGATATTGTATTTATAGTTAAAAGTGTCTTAGTTTAGTGCAATATCTATGCTCACTACACGCTAAAAATATTGCTTTTGAGTACCTATACCAATATATTTGGATATTACATAAAAATACATATATTTATAAATTTATGATATTAATAATAATGTTACGCATGTCTGATTAGCCTCACTACTTTAGTCGTATTTCAGAAAAACTGTTTTTTTGTGAATGTTTCGTGTATAACTGAATTAATATATATTGTTGATTAGGTATTTTTCTATATTTTTTCAAAGTTTGGACGAGAAAAGACTAACTCTGCATGTTTTTTAATTAAAATAGTAATTTTTAGTCTTTATAGAGTATATATTGATTGTTAATGTTTTTAAGTAGAATAATTTGTTTTATTGTTCTCTGACCAGCTAATTATATCATAATTTATAAATTATGAACCATAAAACTAGAGTAAGTTACGTAGGTATAGCAATTATTCATTTTTTTATTAGAGACATTGATGACATAATTTACTTTTTGCAACTTTTGAAATATTACAACAATTAATTTATGTTTCTATAATGTTCTTATAGTTGGGAACTCAAATATTGTACTATTTTTGTTTGTTAGTAACTATCTTAACCCCGAAATCGATTGAAATAAAAATAATAAGCCTCGTTTCGCGCTTATCAGACGCTTTGATGCTATCCAGACGGTAATGAGGCTAATCGTACTAATAAGATAACTAAGGGGAGGCTAACCAGACAGTAGTGAGGCTCTTCATGCATTTCTGTTGAGGTTTACCAGACACGTGAAATTATAATATATATTATTATTTTTCATCAATTTTTTATCAATTTCATCACGCGAATGCTTCTTAATTTCTAACCATATATAACTTTTTGCCTAATCGAACTTTCTTCCTATTATATACTCTTCTTTAGTTCATGTTTTATGCCAAATGTTCCTCTTTGTTAATATTGCTTTCCCATGTTTGTACTAATTTGCGTTCTGTAAAATGTTTTAAATATACATTACATTATTATTATTATTATTATTATATACTACTAATATATTAACAGTAGGCCATATGTACATATATAATTCGTGTATGAGTTTATATAGATTTAATAGATACATATATTTTGTGGAGTTATGTTAGTTTTCTGGCTACTCTGTATTTAAACCGTTGAATTGATCATAAGTTTATAGTATAAATTGTAGTTGAAAAGTAAGCGATTGTTTGAAATATTTAATAATATGTGGAACAAATGTTCTGCAGTGAAAGTAAAAGACTTATATTTTCTTATAAAGTAAGTGTACTTAAATATGAATTAGTTACTATAGTACAGGGAAGATTAATATAGAATACAAAATAAGTGTTTTAATCTAAAGTTTTAGTTTAATAAACACCTAATTTTGCAATGGAATGTAAAAAATTATTTCGTTTTTTTAATAGCACTATAATTATTCTTAAACCGTGTTAGTTTACTAAACACTTAATTTTGTAATAAAACATAAAAACTAAAAATGAAAAATTTTAATCCACTAATTATTCTGTAAAAAAATTACAAAAAATCTAATTAAATGAATTAGCTTTACATATATTATACAAAGTGTGTATAAATGTCTCGATGTGTAAAGTAATATCGTTTTTCGAACATATTTATTCTTTGATAATACTTTTGTTTAAAATTTTGATCATTTATTGAATTATTTTCTTTTACTCCGACAAAATAGTACATAATTATGATATTTATTGTTATATTCATTACAAACATATTTTAACTTCATAATATTTTATAAAAAATATACATGTTATAATGTATCAATATAGAATTAATCAGTTTCAGATTTATTTTAAGCTTCAAATATAATTTTAGTGTGAAAGTGGAATGTTGGTATACACTTTCCTAATTCCTTTTGTAATAATACATACTATTTACTTGTAATTATGTAACAATGAACAGTTAACGTATTCTGACTATTCATATCAATAGTTAGTACTATGTGAAATAACTACATATAGCATACCTATGCACTCTTTAAAACGCTAACTATATGTGGGTTAACTAGAGTATAATTACGTAATATTCAATTAGTATATATTGCTGACAATACAATACCATATATTTAGCAAATATTCACTAGAATATTATTGTGTGCACTAAATTCACGTGTGCTAACAATTGTAATATAATTCAATTCTTAATTGACTCGACTCCATAGACATAGCATAATGTTCTGAATTCTTAAGATATCGGAAAATGCCAGAGCTCCCTTGGTAAATAATCTTAATATGAAGGAAAACATCGACAATTTCGGCCAGAATAAATATTTCCAAATCGATGTTACTTTAATCGTCGTAGGTTACATTCAGAATAATAAAGTACAATAGGAGTACAATAAATTAAGTTGAATACGTTAATCATCATCATAAATCAGTTTATTAAAAAATAATAAAACCGGAGATCTAATACGTTAATAATATGTATAATTAAGCCAGATGAATAGGTTGTGTAATAGTCATTAAAAAAGCCTAACATGAAGGTTTGGCGCAAAGTGCATTTATGGTATTCGTTGCAATGAAATATAGTTTTAAAGCTTTTATAGTTCAAATTTCTATTTCGACAAAAAACAGATTATGTTCTGATATGAATGAAATTATTTTGCACATTTTATATTATTAAAAAAAATATATATATATATTTAAATTATTTATGTTTTGGTCAATTTTTATCATTTTGATATTAAATCAAATATTGTTTTATTAAAATTGAATTACTTGTTATATATAAAATAAAATAAGTTATTATGATTATATTATAAGAGTATATGTGATTGAATTTTAAATATTTTTTATTTGCAATAATTTTACGATAATTTATTTAATAAATTGGAAAAGCAATGTCAAGATATTACAGATTATACATATTAATACATATTTTATCCTGAAATTTAGGATACAAATATTGTATAATACATACTTATTGCGTTCCAACCTCATACAATATTTTATTCTAAATTTTTCGGCATACTTCTACTTTAGCGCTCGAAATTAAAAATAATAATTTCCAAAATAGTATATTTAATTAAGTAGACCTAGTA
>JAYRBW010061768.1:0-10217 GCA_036023295.1 Invenusta paracnida | reverse complement strand
ATAGCTTAGATAAATAAATAAACTGTAATAATATTATTATAGGAGAATTAATAAGTTTTGAATTGAGACCAAATATTAATTTTTTTATAATTACATATACCTTATAAATTTTATAACAACTCAGTTAATTCTGATGTGACCTTTTGTCTGGCCGTTCGCACCACTCGCACCCCACCCCCCTGGTTACGGGCCTGCACGGCTGCATTCGTTGTTCCGGTTCTTCTGACCAAAAGTATAACAGCAATAGTCAGGCTGGCTCATAAGTTACAACGACATAGCTTTATTTGGTAAATTCTATTTATATCTATATTAAATCAATGCTTTCTTCTTCTATGATATTTAAATTAGTTGAATTATAAATTTTCATTTTATATAGCAATATCATAGATATGAAGAAAATAACAACTATGACAACAGTATATTCATTTTAAGATGTCACACATAAGCAAATACACATTGGAATTTCGAATACTTGCTGCTGCATGGTTTTATGATTGTGACAAATCAGTAGCCTCTGTCAGGTCAATAAAACAAATACTTCGTGATAGATATGATATCGAACCTTCTGATACACGATACATCCAACGGTGGGCTGACAAATTACTCACCACTGGATCAATTTTGGAACAAAAACGGTCGACTAAATGAACACGGAGATGAAGATGAAGCAGTAGAACAATCGATTACAGATGATCCTACAATGTCTACCAGACGCAGATCTGGAGAACTTGATTTGAATAGGTCCACATTGATGAGAGTAATGAAAAAAGACTTGGACTATAAAGCCTATCGTTCTGTCAAAGTGCAATATCTTTCAGAACAGGATCATGAAACACGTGTCACTTGTTGTGAACAAATTAGTCAATAATACGACAACGTTCGAAGACTCGAAAAGCTTTTTTTCAGTGACGAGTGTGCTATTTACACAGAAGGAAAAATTGCTCTTATGTTGTCATTTTGGAGTAAAACCAGTCCGCATTTCTGGGAGCAGATCAAGCAGCATCCGTCGTCAGGCATGATCTGTGCAGCGATATTTTCTAAGCACTTGATTGAAACATTTTTATTATAATAACGCTGACAAGCAAAAGCTATATTGCTATGTTAGAAAAGGAATTCATACCAGCTCTTACTGAGAAAGGCTTACATCTCTCAGCTTATTTTCAACAAGACGGTGCCCCAGCCCATACGGCTATTCGGACACGGGAATTCTTGAACCGAAAATTTCCAGATCGCTGGATTGGAAAGTTTGGGCCCGTGTCCTGCGGCGGGCCCCCAGAAATCCAGAAATCTAGACTTGACATCGTGTGACAACGCACTGTGAGTATTCTGAAAGCTAAAATTGTAGCGCAGAATGCAGCTTAAAAATGCATCTGAAATCAATCATTCGTCAAGAGTTTGCAGATTTCCCTCATAATTTATTGCAATCGATCCATGATCGAACATTCCGTCGAATGCATCTTTGTATTGAGAAGGGAAAACTACAAGTGGATCTCTATGTTAGATGACTCTACTTCTACATAATATATTGTTCATTTGTATAATAATTCTGTGTAGAATTGACTCTTGTGAATATTTTGTTTATTTGTTAATCAATGTTAATGTTATCAATTTACCAAATAAAACTATGTCGTTGTAACTTATGAAGCTTTAACTCGTCTGGCGGTGGGGAAGTGATCTCTGGCTTTAACCCACCTTGAAGAGCGATTTTCATTTCGATTTAAGACTGATTGTTTTGTCAATTGTTCCTACATTGTCTTGATTTGTGACCTGGTTAGCCACAAGTGAAGCATTTTAGGATGTCTTATGGTTAATTGAAAATTTTCTGGAAGGTGAGACATCTTCAGCTGTTCTTGCGCTTAGGCGGCTTCGGCATTCTTGCCAAGTGTGCCCTCTTTTATTACAATAATTGCACTGTATAGTAAGAGTAGATTGGAATTTATCATCTACTTAGTTACTAAAATATCAATTTTCTTTTCTAGGGCTTCCACTTTTCTTTGCAAATGATCCTGAGGTTCCACAAATAAAACTGATTTTCCTCCCGTTCTTCGGTAACTTTCTTCGACCATGGATAGCCTTTTTTTATTCCGTAATGCCTAGTTGGAGTTATCATAGGTCCGACCCATGAGGGTTTACTTTATTGACAGTGATGCCAACCAAATCATGAATCTATCGATTATAATTTCGTCTAGATAATTAACTCTGCGGCGTGGGGAACGCATGGTGGGCTGCCATACGCTCACTCTTGTAAAGTACTGATCGTCCAGTGATTCCGTGGGCTTCTGTTGAACGTTTTAAAGCTTGAGTCTGGTATAGCAGTTTCCTTCTGGTTCAAGGAAACGTTGTTGGAGGACATCAATCATCTCTGCATATGTCTGCTCAAGTTCTGGGTCGACCGCGGCATACAATGTCTGTAGGGCAACGACACTTAATCGTCCAATTAGGAGGGATCTTCTCAGAGCTTCATTAGGATTTCTATGTTCTAAATAAATTTGGAAACGTCGTAGCCATAATATACAGTCTTGGTCTGGCGTATATGCTGAGGGTTTAGCTGTCCCTGACTAGAGCCACAAAATTATTTATGCTCGGATTTCCTGAGCTAGTCTCCATTTTCTAACTTACCTATGTGTTTTCTCCCTTGTACAGAATGTCTCTCCGGGGTCAATTGCTTCCGGCGTCATACTGTCCTGTGTCGTCGGCAATTATATCCCCTCGTCTGTTTACTGAAATCGGCTCACTCGTTATCTGGAAATCTGAATAACTCACTCGGATTTCTCACTTTGGATAATCTACGCGTGCAGCTCTAAGGTAGGGGAACGCTGGACGTTGACAAACGTTGACCAACTCTTGACAAAATACATGTAAAACCAGGGGTTTATAAAGTATTATATTTCGGAACTATATATAGTTCCATCCAGGTATGCCTAGAAGGTCATATCCACGTAGATAGGAACAAACTCCAAAAGGTGAACTCGACACGTTTCACACAAGTTACATAAATAAAATTACATAATAGATAAAGATACGTAGAGGATTGGTTTCAAGCAATATAACAATTATGGCATACATAAGAACTAATTTGGATATGTACATCCCTCGACTAAATTAGACTGATCATTCTTTATACAAGTGACCACATATATAGAATATAGGAAGTAAGTGATTTTTAGCACGTCGACAACACTCCAAAGTTGTATATTTCACTCATGATAGATAACACTCCAAACAATCTAATACACAAGCAATAAATGTTTTAAACGTTGAAATTGAAAATAATAAATGAAATTCAACTTTATTACATTCTCAATGTATTAATTGTAGCCGTTGTCCCTCTTATAATTTATATTAAAAGTGACAATGTTTATTATTTAATAAAACACATAATTATGTACAGGAAGTTCACCTTAAAAATGAGATAAATTTAAAAGTATAAAACATACTTTTTCATAACTTGAGATAAGAAATTACTGCCTCTATCTGTGATAAATTTCTTGGGAATTCCATATTATCTTCATTATTATTTTCCAAATTTTTTATTGATATTGCTACTGCAGTTTGCCCTTTAATAAGGATTGTTTCTGCAAAGTGACTGTCGTGATCAATCACTGTCAATATATATATGGGCACAGATTTAGTTTAATGCTGCCCTACTTTTAATTACAAAAAAACTGCAATTAAAATAAAAAGAATCATTGTCAAGTGCATAACTCAAATTGTGATATTGCCCATATAATCGCCAATTTGTAATAAATATTATTAAACTAAGTCTAAAGCAATTCTTAATTAAGAAATATGGTCTTTAAAACAAATAATTAATAAATAAAATATGTAACAGTATTAGTAATTGAAATAGTTGTACCAAGGCCAAGGGCTGCTGCTATTAGTATTGGTATGTATTTATCAGGTACATGTCAAAAAGTCAAAACATCAATACTAGGTCAAACAAATACATAAAGTTTCAATATAAAATTGAATCAACACATCCATAGCAATAGTTCATTACAAATTTATACCTACTTCAAATTTAGTGCGATTTATTAATTAAAAATATATTTAAAAGTAATTGATACATATTCCTAGCAATTTCTATGTTGTTGTTGATGCACACACAACTGAATATAATTGTGTTAACATACAATAATTATTTTAACATGGTATATGTATAAATCTGAAGTATGTACCTAATATCCTATACACATATTATTATTGTTCTGCATATGCAAAGAATACTATAGTCTATAGGTCTGCAGTGATAAGGCAGTGGCATAACTGCATTTTTTTCAAATATAAAAATATTGATTTGTATGCATTTGTGTATTTCATATTTAATTCTGTTTTTTTTTATATTTTGTTTAGTTTTTGAGTTATAAAGGATTTAAGATGTGCCATATGGTATCTCTAAATAGCCAGAAAAGTAGCTACATGATATGGTTAAGTGCTGTATCTGAATTCACTGCATTTTGACCAATTTAATTGTTGATGTTTTGACCTTTTCATTTGTTGACATTTTATTTTGTAGATGTTTTGACTTGTTGATGTTTTGACATACATCCGTATTTATCCCCACATTTAGTTTAAATATTATTAATATTGGTATGTATTACTATTATTCATTTGTGATAATGATATATGAGAAATAACTGGAGACTGCCTACCAGTGGTCTCTACCTTTAGAATATGAAATATAGGGTTACTGGATGTTGTAGATGACTATTCAGGAACTGACTAGAATTCAGGATTATTGGGATGTTTACAGCCAGCTTAATTTTAAACTCTACATACCAATAGCAGCTTCCATAATATTATTATTAGTACATATATACCAATAATATTCAACACTATTGAATACCATTGAATAATTATTACATAGTACCAATAGACACTTCTATATTAAAAGTTTATTTATTATTGTTGGAACATGGACTATACTTATAGTCTTAGATTTATTTTACAATAATAATATTATGTAAATAACATTTTCTGACACTTTGTCTGACACCTAATCTCAGTTTCCTGAAATCCAATCAAGTCATGTGACCCCTTAAAATGACTGTACAGATGTATGAAAAATGGTTAACAAAAGCTAAGCTCTTATCTGCTATTATGTCATCAGCTGGAGTTATGACATCATCAATTTTCCAATGCCAACACTTAATCTCAGCTTCCTAAAATCCAATCAAGTCATGTGACCCCTTAAAATGACCACTTAGTCTATGTCACATAATCTACATAACCACATAATCTATATGTCATAGATGAATTAAAAATGATTTAAACAAAAGCTAAGCTCTATGAGATCATTGCAGCATTCAGCCCAAGTTATGAAGTCATAAAGCTTAGCTTTTTTAAACAATTTTTCATTTATCTATGGCCATTTAAAGGATTATGTATGACTATCCAATTTCAGAAAGCTGAATTAATTGTCTGAAAATGTTAGATTAAATGTTTTTTCAATAAAGAATGTTTGATATTTCTGTACAAATGCTAGTATAACAAGTAATTCTTCCTGAACAGTCTGTTTCAAGATAAAATATTTACTATCTTTTGAAAAACCTTGGAAGCCTTCAAGTCTCTATCTGTAGACTTGAATGTCTATATATTGTTCGATTCTTCTTCTACTAGCCTCTATCATTTTCTCTAGCAGCTTATTTGAATCTTCTTCTTTGGTATATAGTTTGTTATAGGTACCACCACTAATAATAACAATTCAATTTCCCAAAATTTAATGGTAAGTAACAACAAAGTATATAATCTGTAAGAATTATATACTATAATCAACAAAATAAATCTACTTCAGAGAGATAAGGTCTTTAGTATCCAATGGTGAATGGGGTTTGGAAATCATTTCAGTATTTTTCATTTAATTAATATATATATATCACTAATTTAATTCATTCATTCAACACTACATATACCAAATTAATTATAGTATTCCATCACAGAATTACAATAACAAAGTTGTTACCACCAAGTACATTATACATATCAATACAGCAGTACTAATATGAAACAGAGTTAAGCTTCAAAGTAATTAAATAATACCTATTGAATAAATAACTCTTTTATATATAAAAATTGTGTTTGTTAATTTGCAGGTATAAAATTCCAAGATTCCAAGCAACATACTCATTCTATTATTTATTATTACTTTAAAGTGTTTAATTAATTATAATGTACATATTATATATTTCCAATTTTGTTTGTATTCTAAAGCTAAAAGGCCTGTTTTTAACAGATATAGATGATAATAATTCTATTTATATATTATTAAAAAATACATTATCAAATTGATTGTTTATTTTAAGAGTTTTTTCAATTAAAACATTGCTTAAATGTTAGATATTAAATATTGCAAATTGTATTATTTTAATAAGTTTATATGTAATTGTTATAATAAAAATATATAGTATATAGTATAAAAATCCAGAGATATATTTAATTTGACATACTTTATTGGAAAAAACATTTAAAGTTTTACTTACTGAGATAGAAAAACATAGAAATAGTTCAAAAATAAAATAAATGGAAGTAAAAGGTGGATGTTTTATATAAAACTAATAGTATACTTAATTTTATAATAAAAAATAAAATATGTTTCTTACTAAGCCTAAGGGCAACATATATATTATAAATCATGCTGTATTAAAATATCCTGTATGAAAAATCCTATATAAATAATATTTGAATAGATAGAGTCATCATAAAAAAGAAACAGACATTGTTTAATATCTTTTCAATATAAATACACTAGCCTGTGTTATTAAATTATAATGACATAACTATTATTTCACAATAATAAGGCAGTAAAAACAATCATGATAATTATTAGGAAGGTATATTAATTATCAGATTAGCCAGTGATTACCATTTACTCATTAGCTATTGGCTACACTTTAATTTACACAAATTAATCTCAATATTTGATTAGTATTTGATGACAATTATATGTACCAAATATATCAAACTCGTCTGAATACTGTCAATCACTTATGTTGCTGCGGGCTCACTCAATTATACTTCTAATCACAATTTTCCAATTTGTGCAACCAACTCACTCCAGCTTCCCACACTCTAAACGCTTTCACAATTAATTCTTTACCATGGAAATTTCAAAATCCAAATTCAAATCAAGTTCGAAAAATACTATCAGGCAAATTATCAAACTAGAATTGACAACTCCACAAGGATAACAAACATTTAATTAAACTTTATTTTACCAAAAGATATTTTACTCAACACCCAATAATTCAATCAATACTTGTAATTAAATAATTATTACTCATAATCAATTGACAAACAGTTAGTGTTAATTAACATACATTAATAAACATACATATAATTGTCATTTATATTAGTGAGAACACCTATAATATAAAAAAAATTATGATGAATAATATATGCAATGTTCATATTCAATTTTAAAATAGTATGATCAATTTATTTATTAAATGAGATTTATATATTGTAATAATATACTCTACCCAATTATTTTTATATAACAATTAATAAGCTTTTTACATGAAAAGTGTGATTTTTACATTGAAATCATCAGTATTTCCTCATGTATTCACTAGTCATATATTATATATGTAAACACAGTGTGTGACAACAAATATTAGCTTGGGTGAAGTATATATTATTGTCTTTTAGTTTAATATTTTAACATCATTAACCACACAAAATGTCCAATTTATCTTCTCTGGCATATAGATCCATGTACAACAATGGTTTGGCTTCATGTGATTAAGAACATCGCTTCATTAAAAAAGTCTAGCACAAATCAGATTCACTTCCATTTAATGTAAAAATACTGAATTAATTGTAACCTTTAATTTTATTTTAAAACTATATCTTAAATGTATTTCAAAATATAATAATTTATATTCAAATCAATTATTTTTTTATGTTTGATGATATTCCATGATTATACTTCATAACAAATTAAAATTTCATTATAGGTATCTAATACTTTGATTTTAGAATTAGTTTCAAATAAGGTTCATAGTAATTATTGTCTGTATTTTTGTTCTTTTTAATTATATTAATATTGTAATTTATTAATGTTTCAATGTTTTAATAATATATTAAATTCTCTGTTTGATTTAAGATGGCTAAACCTCAACCCCTGGAAAGTGTTGTAAAGACACTTTTCCAAAAAGTGAAAAGTATGGAGTCCCAATTTTCTGATATGAAAGATCATCTTATGGCTGTTTCCATGACAATAGAGTCTCAAACTGGTGAACCTACTCCCCAGTCTACAACTCAAAGTAAGAATTTGTGAGATGGCAATCACAATGATCCTACACAATTTTAGCCAGACAATAATGTTTTTAAGAGTTCTGAGTTTTTTTGTGAACATTTGTGGAATTAGAATGTTAATTAGTTTTATTATTATTTGTTTCATTATTTAATGTATAGTCTACTTTGGCTAATCCAATGAATTCTAAAATGCACAGAAAAATATACCTGATTAGCTGATGAATTCAACATTGTTTATATATAAATACATTGCCCATAAAAAAATTCCGGATTTCGCAGGCAGAGTAGACTACATTTTTACTTATACTTATAGTTTATATTTTTTTAAGAAATGTGTTTTGGGTAATAATTAAAATCGTATATATGTATTCAAGTCTTAGTAAACTTTTGTAGTTTAGGGAACTTATAGCAATCTTATAGGTTCTATGGATTTAGATAAATATTAATAAACTTTTATTGAACTTTTTGTTGACTTTTAGGAATCTTTTAGGGAATTTTTATAACACTTTTAGGAATCATGCAGAGAATCCATTCAGACGCTTTGATAACTTTGCCTTTTAAATTCTTAAACTGATACACTTAAGCTTCTAAAAATTTGCTAATTTGTTTTTAATCGATAAGAAGGGGTAGAAGTTTGAAGTGTATTTCAAAAGTAGTGCAAAATTGAATGAATATTTGGTAACTTCACAATTTGGTTTAGATTAGATTGGCTTAAACTATGTTCAGCCATGGATGATATTTTGAATTTGATTCACAATTCGCTGGAAGAAATACGTATTTTCAGTCTTAAACTAAAATTCTGCGTATTTCGATACTACTAACGAGTCACATGTAATGCGATTCCAGAATTTGCATATTTTTATTAACAATAAATGACTGGTTATCATGCGCTTTAAATCTTTATTTAAGAAAAGTTTCTTTAATGAGGAAACTAATGTATAGCGCTACAAAAATCGATACATTATCTGCAGAAAAACGATATATAAACCAGTTTATTTTACTGAGCTGTATATTACAAACAAAGAATCCTAGTCGATCGATAACTACATACATATTAAAGTTTTACCATTTTTGCTGCTAAATGTGTTTACTAAGTTATTTTAAAGAACAGCTTACTTACTTACTTACTTGATACTTTATGTTTACACTTAATACTGCTTGTATATCTCTCATATTGAAGATTAGAAGATGGGGGGGTGTATGTACAGAACTGGATGGACCGCATCTATGGCTCACATGAATGGATAACAATATTATAAAATATATCTGCCATGATCTGACGGTATCATGACATGATCTAACAAGAGAATAAACGTTTGTAACTGGCACAATGGTTTTAAAGTTCAACAGTATTAGCGCAGAAGTATAGTTTATATATATATATTATTAGATCTAATATACGCCTAATGAGGGATATTTTCGGTGGGGAAGTTAATATCGTATTTTTTTCACCCACGCATAAAAAACTTCTAGTTGACATTAGCAAATCTTTCAACAGACAACTTGTCTACCTATGTCATCCTTTTTATGCCCTGTTTTCCGCCCTTATTCAGTACAATCTGGAGACAATAGTACTTTGCCTACACCAGTGACACAAGTGAGTAGCGAAGATACGACTATGAAGGCGCTCAAGGAAGGCAGGGTCATGAGAGAGGAGATAGCACTGTTGGTGCAGAGAATGGCCCGTCTCGAGACTGACTTGAAGCAACTCAAACTAAAGAATGCAGGTAATACGATGACCAACTAGTTGACGTTTTAACCCTTTAAACCCGGATATACAAAGTAATTGCCACACGCGTCCTACGGCTGTATTTTTTAATTTGAATATCAATCACATGATTCTAGTTTTTTATTGGCCGAATATTTGACGTCACATTTATTATCATATCAATCAATGAAAATAACCTGCAGTCACTATAGGTACCTTTTGTACCTAGCTAAAGCTAAAGAAAGGTATATAC
>JAYRBW010061767.1:0-10217 GCA_036023295.1 Invenusta paracnida | reverse complement strand
CAGAGAGCGGTAGATGCCGTAGTCCAGTGGAGCCAGCGAAAGAAGATACTTCTCAATGCCACCAAAAGCGAAGCCACCTTCTTCTCCACTAACTCGCATGAAGTGACCTAGAGACCCCACCTGACCATCAATTGACCATCAACAACGCTCCACTCCTGTTCAACGCATCTCACAGATTCCTTGGGGTTTATCTCGATCGCCAATTCTGCTTAAGGCCCACATTGAAGCAGTCACAAAGAAAGTTGCCTCCCGCTGCAACGTGCTCGCTTCACTAGTCGAAGACTTAGGTTTGGTGTCAAGATAGCCTCAGGACTGTGTTCCTAGCCCTCCAACAAAGCATGCTCAACTACGCCACCCCGGCATGGCAACCCTGGCTATTTCCTTTATCCGTCAAGAAACTGGACATGGCGCAGAACGGGGCTCTCCACATCGTTACAGACCAACACTGCACGATGCCTCTTGAAGCCCTACGTCTAGAAGCAGGCATTGTCAGCTACGCCACCACTCGACAACGGTTAACCACCGTCTTCTGAGAGAAAGCCCACCGCCTGCCCACTGACCATCCAAGAAGAAAAGCGATCCAGAGAAATATCCCTCACCGCCTTAACAGGACCAGTTGGCGCACAGTTGCAGCCTCCACCACCTCCACGCTCCCACTCCGCTTGTCCCCAGTGCAGATATCACCTTGCCGTTCTCGCACCCATGGAGCCCCCATGGAGCGTAGTCGTTATCATCAGACCTGACCAACGTGTCAAAACTCAGCAACCCAGAGATCCAGCGCAGGTCTACCACCGAAGCTATCCGTTAAGTCAACCACCCAATCACTGTTTACACTGACGGCTCCACTCTCAGCGGCACTACCCTCGGGAGATACGCGGCCATCATCACCGAGAGAGAGCTAGACAACCCACTGTCCTTGATTCCATCTGCCACAAAGGTGCCCCTATCACCTCCTCCTACGACGAAAATCTCAAAGCTATGCATGCGGCTCCTGTTTAGCTCCAGCCAGAAAAGAAGACATCACCATCTGCTCTGATAGCCAATTCCTTCTCAAGTCTCTCAGCCTTGGGTCTCCAGAGACAGCTCCACTGATCTCCCTCCTTAACTCCCGGCAGCCCCACACCTATCTCCAATCGGTCCCGGGGCACTGCGGACTCCAGGGCAACGAGCTTGCAGATGCACTCGCGAAAGAGGCTACTACTCGCAATGCCAGCCCTCTGCGTGGAATATCCTTTCGAGAAGCTGCCGTCGCCACCAAACGCCATACCATTGACCCGCCACCCTAACATAGCCGCACTGCCCCTGTATATCAGAATTTCTCCTGGCAAAAGGACCGCAATGCCGCAAAAAATCAGGAGGAAGCCACTTTTCTCATCCGCCTTCGTTCCTGCAATCACAAGTCGTTCAGGGCCTACGACCACCTCGTGAACCCCACATGCCCTCGTTGCGGAGAGGAAGACTACTAGCTGGAGCACTGGTTCCTCCGCTGTCCGGGTACCATTCAAGCCAATCTTAGACTCTCCGGGAATGTACCTACCCTTATGGTTTCTATATATACTTTAGATTTATTCCAAACGTAATTGAAACTTCAGATATCAAATTATTTTATTTCGTTATAGGAGGTGTAACACTTGTCATTTACTTCATAATTTCGATTATTACTACAAAACTTCGTTTTATTTTAATAATTTTTATATAAATGGTGGACACACTCGTGAAGGAGGCCACTACTCGCAATGTCAGCCCTCTGCGTGGAATATCCTTTCGAGCAGCTGCCGTTGTTGTTGTTGTTGTTGCGGCTGACGTCACAGTAGCCTAAGCTTCCGGAGGTACGCCACCACCGCGCCCGGATCCTCGACGAGGACGGAGATGTCCGGGTTGAACGTGCCAAAACTGGAATTTGCCCTGGCGGGGCACTCTTGAAGCAAATGGAGAAGGTTTTCGTTGGCTTCCTTGCAGTACAGGCATATAGGGTCTTCGTTATTAATGATGCTGCGGTAGGCCGCTAGGTGGTAAGCGTGACCACTTCTGAGTTGCGCCAGCATCACGTCTTCTCTTCTGTCTTCTCTTTGTTTACTAGGTGTTTTGGAATAAGTTTTCCGGAGTCTAGGATGTACGGTTGGCGGGTCTTTAATGTTGCTTCTTGAGATTACCATTGGTTGTTGTTGATTCGGGGGGTGGGGTGTCCCGAGTTAGATGAACCATTTAATAGGTCGCACTTTCCTCAGGTACTCAGTCAGAGAGACATCATTTGCAAGGATATTTCTGCCAGCGTAAGGTAGTCTTACTGTAGTCCATTCCCTATAGTACCTTCTTCTTCTTCTACTTTTGGACCAGGGAAAAGACCCCGGCCGTCCGCTGTCCGCGGCCGATCCTCTCAAGAAAGCGGATGCAGTTTGGGGGGTTGCTAAATATCTCGGTGATGTTGGGGTTGGGGTTGTCGAACGACGACCTTCTCTTTCTCTCCCAGCGTGGACACAAAAAGAGGTGTTCTACGTCATCCTCTGTGCCGGTGTTGCAATCTTGGCACGGCGGGCTTTCCGATCGAATGGAGATATTTAATAAGGAGCGGGCACTTCCCTACGCGTAGTTGGTGGATTGTTATACTCTCATGCGCGTGAGGCCTGCGTCGTTAAAGGGGATTGCTTTTGTCTTCCGGTACCAGTCTGAGTAATCGGGGTTGGCTTCTGCTGACTTGAGCTTTCTTGTAGCCGTCACCACTGATTTTACGTCTAGTGGGGTGTCCCTATAGTACCTCGTCATGGTTCATGAGTCTGGTGGTGTTCGCTTCTTCATCCGCCCTTTCATTCTCCACAGTGCCACAATGGCTGCGGGTACACTGGATGGTTATTCTGATGTTCTTTGTACATTTTCGTCTTCAAATCTTCGAGATATCTATCTAGTGAAGGTTTCCCGCACCCGAGGGTTCTCACCAACGATGGGGTGTCTGTGTAGATGATGACGTTTACAAAGGCTCGTTCTATTACCCCATTAACTGCTTCCAACATGGCCTTCACTTCCGTAGCATAGCAGCTGCAAAGCCCACCACCCACTGTTCTTCTCACCCGCTCTTCTCCTCTATGGTATATCACTGCGGCACTTCCACCATTCATCATCCCTCCTTGGGCCGAGCCATCTGTGTATATCTCCATATCTTTCCCTCCCCTCTCTTCTTTGGTCTTTTCAGCCGCTCGTCTCTTAACTTCGGTGCTAGTTTCCTTTTTGATGTTCTTCACGGTGTTTTCGAAGAGTAGGACTCTCGCTGAAAACAAGTCTTCCCATGGTTTGTTCCTAGTAAGGTTGAGCTCTAGTCGCTGCTGCTCACCGATGGTATTGGTGCTCTCCCATCTTGCTTGGTCTCTGAGTCCTTTGTTCCTAGCTAGTCTTCTAGTTTCATGCTTCTCCATAATAATCCTCCTTGGGTTTGATCTCGGGAGGCGGAGAGACTTTTCAAAGGCAATGATTGTTCTTCTTTTGGCTTCAATTTTGATCGGGTCAACTTTGGTTTCCATGAACAGAGCTTCACTGGGTGTAGATTTAACCATACAACTCTTCGTAATCCACGGCATCTATCCTACTGCCGCATACCAAACCACGGATTCCTCTACCGCTTTGTATATGGTCAGCATAGAATCGTAGCTCCATCACCAGTTCCTACCAGCCAATGCTCTTAATACATTAGTTCTCTTTTTCATCATCGTAAATCGTTTCGTTACTGTGGCTTCCAGTTGTTTTTGGATGTTTAGCCTTTGGTCGATTACCACACCCAGGAGCTTGATCTCCTTCTTGAGGCTGATGGTTTTTCCCCCGAAGATCAGGTTTGGTTGCCAGTCTCTCTCGTTTAGGTTGTTGGTATAGAGGCACATATTTTTTTGTTAGGATTCAGTTCAATCTTATTTTTATCTGCCCAGCTTTCTATCTTTACGAGGGCTCTTTGCATTTGGTCCTTCAGTTCCGCTAGGTTGTTTCCACTGGCCCACAGTGCCACATTGTCTGCGAATCCGCTGTATTCACAGTCTTCCTCTGTGAAGCTGTTCCAGTCATTTACATAGATCAAGAATAAAATTGGTGAGCTTACCGCTTCTTGGGGTAGCCCTTCTTTCATTTTCCTCCATTTACTGAGTTCCCCATTATACTTGACTTGAGCTTCTCTATCTTCGAGCAAGTCTTTAAACCACCTGACGAATGGTCTTGGCACCTTTTCTTCCATCATCCTTTCAAGTAATCTTGGCTTCCAAACTTTATCGTACGCTTTAGAGCAGTCAATGGCTGTAGCTAGGGTCCTGTTATGCGGCTTCTTTTCAAATCCATCCTGGATAGTCTGGCATAATCTTATCACATGATCTTCTGTAGATTTACCTCTCTGAAAGCCCGCTTGCCAGTAGTTGATCTTATTTTCTCTCTCAATCCAATACATGAGTCTGTTTACCACCATTTTCTCTAAGATTTTAACTAGAACTGGTGTGAGGCTCACCGGTCTAAAGGATTCTCTTGCCTTAGGGTCTTTGCCGTTCTTCAGTATAGGAACAATTTGAGCTTTCTTCCTACAGCTCGGGACACTTCCATTCTTCCAGCTATCGTTAAATATATTCAGGAAGAATTTTCTGTTTTTTTCTCCTGCTTTCTTGATCATTATGGGTTCCACTCTTTCATGGCCCCCTTCTTTTTCTCATTAGTTTGATCGAGAGTTGTGCCGAGCTCGCCTATTGTGAACTCAATTTCAAAGTTTAAGTCTCCTTCTAGATTTCTAAACTTCTCTGACTCTAATTTTGGTGACTCTATCTTCCAGGTCGATCTTGATCGAGTTTACATCCGCATATTGCTGGATGAAGCTATTTGCTTTCTCCTTGTCAGTCTTTCTTTCCCTTCCCTCCACCACCAGGGTTTCATTTGGGCATCCTGTTCTTTCACAGTCACTGAGTCACTTCACAGTCTTCCACACTTTCTCATAGTCTCCACTTCCTTCTATTTCCTCGATGTATTTTCTACAGAACTGCCTTTTGCTTTCCCTAATCGCATCTTTGACTTTGTCATTAGCTTCTTTCCACTCTTCGGAGTTGACTCTCTTTTTTCCGTATTTTTTGTTTCGGTCTTTAACAAGCACTTCAATTTCTTCAGACCAGTATGGTTTGTTGTGTTGGGATACTTTCATTTTGGGGATGTTAGTTCTTTGCTGCCTCATTTATCGCTGTACTTAGGTCATTTATCTTCCAGCGTTTTGGTCAAGAAATTCGATATTTCTCTCGAGCTCTTCTTTGAAACTGACCAATTTTGCTTTCTTCCAGGCCCAAGAGAAGGTTTTATTCTTCTTGGGGATATTGCGGCCGCACTGCACTGTTATAAGAATTGGTTTGTGGTCAGAGCTAAGTTCATTTAGTGTGGTCCGTGTAGCTCTGTTCCTGATATTTTCGCTCTCAACTGTCATGCCTGGAGAACTCTCGTTTCCGGTCCTTCTATCCACTCTAGTGCTACTCCCATCGTTTATGATGTGTTGTCTCTCCCTTTCACACCATCTGATAAGAAAGTCTGCTTCATCTTCTCTGGCGGTAATCTCGCTCCATTTTTCTGAATATAGGTTCCAGTCTCCCCCCTTGATGAAGTATACCTCTAAGGTAATCCAGCTGTCCAGTGGGTCTTGAGTTCTACGCTCGTTAGACCCAGCTTTAATGGGTGCTCTGTATATATTGCTAATGTTGATTTTTAAGTTGTTGCTGGCGTGGATCAGGATTTTTAGCCCTTCGGTGGAAACTCCTCTCCGATCGTCAATTCTTCGAAAAGGAATACCCTCCTTCATCAGCGTTAGAAGGCCTCTTCCTCTAGCATCCGTCACGTTGCGAACAACAGTTCTGTCTTTTCTGATCGAGCTATAACCTCTGAAGACCGGTGTTTTTGTCCGTCTTTGAGCTTTGTTTCCTGGATAATGGATATGTCCGCGTCCAATCTGTTTATAAGTTTTTCTTGGTCTGAAGGAGTCTAGTTTGGACGCTGATTTGCCTGCTATGAGAAGCGGTATAATGGTGGCGTTTCTCCACGATAGTGGGCAGATGCCGATGTTCCAGGATTCGTTGAAGCATTCTAGGAAGTAGGTTCTTGCCTTCTGTCCGAGTTGTTCTATGAATTTAGGTGTAATACAGTCTTCTCCGGGTGTTCCTTTAAGTTTGAGACTATTGATGGCTTCGTTGAGTTCGCTTGTAGTGAAATTAGAGCACTCCTGGATGTCTTCGTTGGTTCTTCTGCTTAATTTCTTTCTCGCTTCTCTGTCGACTGATCTTTCGTCTTTGTTGATTTGGAGTTTGCTTGTTTTGGCATAATGTTGTGCAAAGATGTTTGCTTCTGCTGTAAGAGAGTAGAACGTTTTGTCGTTGTGGATGAGTGGGTAATTTCTATGATTACTTTGTTTATCGCTGAGAGATTTGATGACAAACCATGTTTGGTTTGGGTTGATAGAGTGTTCCGCTCCCTCTAGAAATTGTTGTCACTATTTTTCTTTAGCATCTTTGATAAGGTCTTTGACTATCAGGCATTGATCAATCCATTCTTTTCTTGAGTTGGATATGTTTGATCTGAGTTGATTGCGTTTTTGATAGCGCTCTGAATCTCTGAATTCATCCAGTCTTTGTCTTGCTTGCGAATGTTCTTTCTTCCGATGTGGATGTTGGCTGCATTGATTATGCTATCTACCAAACTGGAGACTTTGTCGCTGAGATTAGCTTCCTTATCTAAGGATTCGATGTTATTTTCAATTTCTCCTGTAAACATTGTCCAATTAGCCTTTTTCCAGTTCCAGGAGAGTTTTGGAGGGAGTTTGTTCAAGCATTGTATTTTCATCTGAATGTTGATGATAATAGGTAGATGGTCGGATCCTAGGCAATCTGTGGTGTTCCAAACTAGATTGTTGACAATTTTATTTGGAGTAACGGCTGAGAGCTGAGTCCTCCTGTGCTTTTGTTGACTCTTGTGTGTGTGCCATTGTTAACGCAGCTATAGTCATTGTCTCCGCGCAAGTCTTCGATGATCTCGCCTCTGAGGTCAGTTTGTTGTACTTGGCCCCATAGGGCAGAATGTGCATTGAGGTCACCTGCTATTATGTGGTCTCTTCCTGGGATCAGATCTATTTTGTTAAAGTTGTCATTTTCCTCAGACGATCTGTGTGGTGGGCAATATGCGTTGATGATGGTGAGTTTTTTGTTGGAGCCTGTTTTGATTTCAATTGTTTATTTTTCAAATTTTTCATTTATGGATGTGTGTTCTTGAAGAAGATTGTATGGAATGTCTTCTTTGATCAGAGTTATAATTCCTTCTTTTTTTTGTCTCCCCCTTTGTCTTTCCTGATGGTTTTAAACCCTTGAATGTGAGGGGTGTTTTGTGTGGACTTTAGTTGGTTTTCTTGAATGAGGCAAATATCTATGTAGTGTTCTTTTAGACAGTTTTGCAGCTCAATAATATTTGTTTAGATGCAGTCTACAAGATTTTGAGATTGTCTCTTTTATTGAAAGTATTACTTTTCTCTTTCCCTGAGGTAGTTTTCGCATCGTGTTGTGTGTTGTGAGTGCTGATGACCGGACTCAATTTGGGACAGGTCCATGAATTAGTGTTGGTGTACATAACAACTTCTTGCCGTCACCGCTTAGAGCAGGTTTGATAAACTTCACCATTGCAGGTTTTACAGATGATTCTGGCTTTTGAGATTTTGGTAGCTTTGTGGAAGATGATACAATTTGGAAGAATCGTGTTGTTGGTTTGATTGGTTGTATTGGTAACAGTAGGATGTGCTAAAGGTTTCCCTACCAGAGTAGGGGGACAGCATTTGGGCATTCTCAGTGGGATTTCTAAGCATGAGCTCTGCTGATTCTACTGCACTTCTCCTGTTTATGAGACATTGTGCCACACTTACATTTGAGAAAGTCTGCTTTGCTTCTGAAGTTGATCTTACATTGGTAACATTGTTCGGATCCAGAATTCGATTCGATGTCCCCAGCCATAATAAGGTGTTTCCATAGGTCGAAGGCTGGGTTATAGCCTCTGGATACCAAAAAGGTGTTCTTTTGGTGAGAAGTTGTTGATGTTGGTAGCTTTCCGGTTTTAGTGGTCCCTTTCCGCCCGGATCTTTAATCCGATGGGGTGGAGTACCGTAAGGTTGCCAGCTTCGTCGATCTTGAAGATAGTGCAGATCTGAAGATCGTCCCGGCGCGCTGACGAAAAGGCACTGACAGTGAGCCTGAGCTGTTGGCGTGAGTGGTTATGCGGGCGATTCATGATTTTTTCATAGGATTTTGCACATGGCCGCTTGCTAAGGGTCATTATATTATTGACAGTTTACCTCAATTTCGACTGCATCTAAAAAATACAATTTTCAGTTGTCCTGTCATAATGCGTAGGTATCGCTTTGTTTTGTGCTCTTTCCAATATTTTCAAAATATTCTGTGAGATCCACGGCTGCCTGACAGCTTCGAATGAATGAGAGGAAAACAATTCTCAAACTATATTTTTTCAAAACCCATTGTTTCTTAGTAAGTGTTGTATCGTGAGAAAACAAAACTACCTTCTCGCTTTAGTAAGACATTCTTATTTGTGTACGAGATACCAAAACATTATGTTATACAGTACGAGTCAGCTACACACTACAGTTTACTGCTCTGAACATAATTCACAATATTATGAACAGATAACTAACTAACTACACAGAAATATAACAAACATAACAATTAGTACATTATCAATAACAGAGCTAAACTAAAATTATATGACATAATAATAATATAGTCAATTATACAACAGTAAGACAAGTTAGAATGCGGCACATGGATTTAGCCTTGCTGCCCACTGATGTACGTGAATAACAGGATCCTGTCGAGGTTGAATCCTAAAAGTTTGGAAAGATAATTGAAAAGCATAGGGGTGTCTACCAACATTATCTGAATTTCCATAATAGCTTCATTTTAACTCATGGTAAATAGCACCACTTCACCGTTTTCTTCTTTGAGAGACATTTTTTTCTCTACTCCATTTTGCTCCATTGTTGTTTGCAACTTGCCTATTCTTTCTGACACGTTTAGTGCTGTTATCAAAGCATCATAGTGACTCATCGTCTGCCTACATAGCCCGTGAACCTCTTTAGGAATAATTTTGATAATACTGTTGTTATATAGGAGAAAAACAGGAGATAGGCTAACACAGATCTTTCAGGAAGGCTTTGCCTGAACATGTGGCCTACAGTTCCGTTTCTACCTGATAGCTCTGTGTTGGTTCAATAGAAAGCCACGGATCCAATAAAAGGTAGGTAATGTACACTTCGATGTTACCCATGGATATGAGAAGGTCTTTGCGCCAAACTTTATTCTGCGCTTTTTAGAAGTCTAATAACGTAAGGATGGTACGTTTGGTAGGTTTTCTATGGAAGCCATCATTTATGATTTGTACAATTTGCAGTATAACATCTTCACAACTTCGCTTATTTCGGAAATTGTATTAATGGTTGGATAGAAGGTTGCTCAGTCAGTTACGCATGATAAATATAGTATGCTGCAGATGATACTTTCCATAGTTTTGATTAAGACCGAAGTAAGGCTCACTAGATATTCTTCCCACCTACCTTCTTCTTCTTTCCTATTAGTAATTATATTTCATGGAGCGATTTATTTTTTTAATTGTATTCTAGATTTCTGATGTTAAGTATAGTCTTTGTTCTTTCTTTTGATTTTGCATTTTCCCGTGCTGGTGGTCTGCATCAACTAAGACTTTGTTCAGAATCTCTATATTATCTACATTTTTATTCTTGTACCGCGTGATGAGTTTTTCTTGGTGGGAGGCTGTAGATTAGGGGTAAGGCCGGCTGATATGAATGAGAAGGTGGTCAGAGCCAGTCTTCTCATTCCAGCTTATTCCAGAATTTCAAATGCATTGTAAAAGTTATATTAAAGATTTATAATTCTTAAAGTGATATTTGGGCATAACTGGCGTCACCGGAGAAAATGTCTTATAGTCGTGCGATCAATCCAAAACAATCTAATCCAATTCTAAAGAGACTTATTATACCTTACATATAGGTATAATGCTACCGTACATTAACTACGTTAGTACTATACTATTTTTCGTGTAATTATACGCTTTTTATTTCCCACCTAGCTAGGATTGTAGAACGAATAAAGTACTCCAACCTCAACTACGTACCCCCGATATGCATACTGATCTGCATCAATCCTGTGACATCAGCATCT
>JAYRBW010061766.1:0-10218 GCA_036023295.1 Invenusta paracnida | reverse complement strand
GATAAATGCTAATTACTATAACGCCATATTAGTTTGGCCAATCACTAAACTCTGGGCCACCATTTAGACAATAACTCGGAGCCTGATTTCCCATCTAGTGAAGTATTAAAACAAATATCTATGATAATACTACATATATGTACATGTATGTCCTACTTATAGTATAGACTGATAACGGAAAACATACCGTGTTTTTAGGATAAAGTTTCATCAATTGGTGAGCCAAATAGAATAATTCTGTAAGCAAAAAAATATGCTAACTAATTCAAAATTGAACATAACATAACATAAAACAAATATAATATAAATTGTCATGTTTAATAATTGCATTACAGTTATAATACAACGTATTCTCATTTAAGAGTTCTGTATGATTTAACAAAATAGTTTATTAGTGAATAACAATTTCGTCATTCTAATATTTCAGTAAAATGATTTAGTAATACTAAACAGAAATATTCTTACCATTCGATTTTTTAAGTTCTTTGAGAACTGCGACATGAAGAGGAAGACAGGTTGAATTGTAGGAGTCTACTTTAAGAATTCTGAAAGGAGAAAAATACGAAAACAAGGACATTAGAAAATATTACACAATTCAACTTAGAGCGAAGAAAGTTGTTGCTAAACTAGAAAAGCAAGTATATTATAAGACTATTAAAAACAAGATATTTCTTTGTCTGAGAAATAAATATGTTCACACAGCAAAAGTATTCAGTATTGAAAGTTTACTTTGATGTGAGAGAGTAGCACTCCTGGAATTCACAGGCGTTGAACTGTTTCTCAGCCAGACTGACAATCATATCTGGATTGTCGTGAAGTGCGTCCAGCCATTCGGGGATTTCCACATCGTCAGGAGAGACAAACTAAATTTTGAAAGAAAAGGAAGTAAAATTAGCATAAATAGTCATGTAAATATTTCGAGACATAATTATTATCTAAAATATGACTAATACTTTATCGTAAGAAAAATAAACATTAGCAATGGATGGAGTAAGTTTGTAATTTAAGACTTGCCTTTTGAACTTTGTTGCGATAAATGAGATCTACAAACTGTGCTTCTTCGGGATCAAGCTGTCTAGCGAAATCCAATGAAGAAAGCAGTTTCTCTTCTGTGGATCGTCCGGAATAAAATGATAATAATAATTACTTATGTAAAAAATTAAAGTGATAAATTAAATCTTAACGATTTTCGCCGCTATGTCATATTATATATAATAGGATAAATTAGAAAACTCGAAATAAATTACGAAATATTAATAATTTATTAACCTTACATATAATCTACCCATGTATCGTAACTTGATAAATATTTTTATATAGTGTTGCACAATTACATGAACAGCTATTTGATATGATATTAACAAAAAAACTATGTAAGACCATTGCATACCTTCTTCTGGAGTCATCATCTGAAACTGGACTAATTTCTCGAAAGCCTCATAACACATTACATCCAGACGAAGAGCTTGCTGATAGCATTCAGTTGCTAGCAGATGGTTGTCAAGGGCTTCATGAATTTTACCTTTCAACAGGAAGAGACTGCTTTCCAACTAAAAAGTAAAATGTGTAAGCTATTTATAATACACAATTATTAGATACAATGTATATATATATATTATGTACAGCTAATTACCTTGTGAGATGGTATCCCTGGAGCTTGAAAATCGACCTCAGTGTCCATCTCTATTCCACTATTACTGGCCGACAGATAGCCCAACCCTCCACCACCAGAAACTCTATGATTTGGCAGGATAGGGGAATGTAGAGTCTCTAGTACTTCAAGGGCAGCTGCGTATTCTAGGCATGCCACGTGACAGAGGGCTGCTAGGTGTCTACATGCTGAGCTCCGCTGAGTAACGAGAAGAGAAGTTGGCAAACAAGTAAAACTGCAATTAGATTGCTTATCAGTTAGAATCCTGTCACCACTGACCATATGGCTGTGCAGGCTGTTTTGTATGGTGGCTCAAAGGGTTCAGACTGGAAATCTATAAGATTATTACTTAAAACCAGTTATATGTGGTAAAGTGCTTTAAACAAGGTATACCTTGTACATCTCTTAAAAATACAATTCAAATTAGGTATATTTTGCTTTTTAAAGATATTTACAAGCTGTGTACATTGTTCAAAGTGGTATTTTTCAGAAATTTACAATGTATACCTTGTTTAAAGTGCATTTCTTAGAGATTTACCCCATATACTTCATTTGTGGTAATTCTTAGAGTTTTACCATGTATACCTAACTAGTTTTTAGTGGTAATCTTAGAGATTTCCATTCTGAACTCTTTGGGCCGCCAGAGTTTTGTAATAGGTATAAAGTGCTTTTTACCAATGACATAGACACATATTCATATATGGATTCAATATATTTCACTTACATCAGTAACTGGTTATTATTCGTGAAAGTTTAGCACATACTATCATTAATCAGCAACCCGAGACCCATTGCTTTTCTACCCCCTTAAAAATCCGTATCTATAATTTTGACTTTTATAACATTATTATTAACAGTTTTGGCTACACCCAAATCAGCTCCATTTCTGGATCATTAACAGTAACCATACAATAATCAACCCTAAGCCCAAGTCATATTAAATAATAATAGGTCACACACATCAAAGTTAATTTATCCAATTTACTTTCAGATTTATAATGGATGTCAGTAAAGAATAGAATACAATCTTAATTTTGATATAATAATGATAATAAGATAATCTACATTGGTCAGCTTGTATGTATAAACAAAATTTCTTTTATTTTTAAATGTAGTCTTCTGTAACAGAATTCAACTTGAAGTAATGAATATTAATGTTATGGATTAGTGCATTCCCACCTATATTATTTCCTTCAAAGGATCAAATATTGTAATGCAATATTTGTCGATTTCTAATATTACAACTCAAAAGATTGTTGGCATGATTTTGGTGTATTTGAAGTTATTAAAAGGCTAAAATAAGCTAAAAACAACTATTATTATAAATTAATGCACAAGAATTGAATGTCTAGATAACATAACATGTAAATAATGTTATAAATGCATTGAATAATATAAATATAACACAGTAAAATCACATATATATTATAAGCAAACAAATTGGAATATATATTTAAGTTCTAAAAGACAAATAAATGATGTTTACCTTTATTAAATTCTTCTGAGCTAAAAATGTGATGGCTCTGTGATATTGTTTTGTGTCATACAATGTCTGTGCATAAAGATAGATGTCTTGAATATCGCCTAAAAGAAATATAAAGAATATTAGCACAAAATATTAAATTTTTATAAGTAAAAACATTGTTATACTTACCTTTACTTAATGTGACAAGTTTTTCAGCCCAATACACTGCAGATCCATATTGGTACTGAAAAAAACAAACATTAAAGTAAGTTAAATGTTATTTTTAAATATTTTTCAGAAAACAGTTTTTATACAAATAAATTAGCTGAAATAAATGCAATTTTCAGATTTTATGCAGTTTTAATAATTTTTACACAATAATTTTACAGAATAGTTTATCTTACTACAAATAAAATTTATATTGTAAATATGTTTTAATATTGTACTTTAATGTATATTATGTAATATGCATAATCAATAATATGTACATAACATATAACAGTATATGGCTATATAGTTATACTAAACATAACAGGATTACAGTTAAGTATAACTATCCTCCATGTTTTGTATATGAACTTAGGCATACTTGTTACATTTTTTAATAATGAAAGTTATCAAGATCTTGAATTTGTTTTAAGGTTATTAATAAAATACACCAGTTCATTAAATGATCACAGACAAGTACAGAGGCAAAATATATCCATATCCATATTTTTAGTTTTTATTTATTCATAGACTTGTAATGGGTATCTATGAAGTATATGAAATATCGAAATAGTTATTAGCAACAAAAAATAATCTTTTTGTCAGAATTGAACTCCTTGACAAAATTAAGTGCAGCCTTTAGATTGTTAACCTTTAATTACTAGGATTACTTAAGCAACAGTTAGAGAAGTAAAATCAATTTCACTGAAGGTAGATGTTAAAATGTTTATTTTGCCTTTTAGTTAATTCCTTTATTATAATTCTAAGCATATCATATTTAAACAGGTGCAGGGATGGGAATAGCAGTTTAAAAAATATGCTGAAGTCAATATTTTGAGGGCCCATATTTCATATTACAATAAAAAGAGTAATTTCTTGTAGTAAAATGTTGGGGTATAGATTTTCACTTAAATGTCTGGAATTATAACATCATTAATAACATGCAAATCAATTTCATTATTAAAATCTAAATAAATTTGTTGGATTTAAAATGTTGAGTTTTATTAAAAACTTAATCCCTCCAAGTTTTATTGCAGATCTGAACAAATTACAAAAATAATAAAATTGGGCACTAAATTTGCTGAAGATTCCCATTCCTGTTTATATTCAAATTTAGAGCATTGTCATTCAGAAAATTATGTCAGAATATGAGATTCCTACTTATAATGTTGTCTTCTTTTAATTTCAGTACACACATGTGGGGTGTAATTTGGTCTGGAGGTAGAAGCAATCTCTACTTTCATTGGGCTTCTGTTAATTCAAGAGCTTATATTGCTGCCATAATTCCAGAGTCAAGAAGTCCTTCCTGTCAATGTTATTTTTGTATTTTACAGCATGACAATGCACTGGCCCACAGAGTAGCAGCTGTTCATGATTTTCTCTAAGACAAAAGTGCCAGGACCATTCCCTGGCCCCCATGTTTTCCTGATTTGAATTGCATGAAGCATGTCTGGAATGATCTGAAGAGGAACACACAGGAGAACCCAGATACTATCTTACAGTAACTCAAAGATTTGATCTTGACTTAGAAGAATGGAATGTAATACCACAAGCTTTTGTTGATGGTTTCATCAACAGCATGCCTTGTGATCTGGATGCCATCATTCAAGCTGAGGATGGATATACCTGATATTGATTAATCCCCACCACCTACCCCAACTATAGTAACAAGTTTTTTTGGAGGGCCTATTATAACAAGATCTTGGGCATGCAAAACAATGATTTTATTTTTTCAGGCATGCAAGCATACGCTGTGGTGTTTTTTAAAGTATGTATAAAAAAATTACCATTGTAATTGTAAAAAATAAAAAGAATTGAGTGCATATTTTTATTACACAAATTTTAAACAAACATCTATGATTTTATAATGGTTGAAGCGTGATCTATTATTATTGATAGATAACATGGTATGAATATTTCATAGAGATATCATTTTCTAATTACAATTATAACAAGATAATAGATGGTCCATCAGTTATAGATATATCATTCACTTTGTTTGTAATATATCTACTGATAGACCATGTATTATCTTGCTGTAACTGCATTTTATAAAATTTTCATAATAAACCAAATAACTAATATACAAAATGTATTTAAGAACTATATATATTAAACTAGATAACTATAAACTTTTAAAATAATGAAATATGAATATTATGTATTTAAAACTATGCTGTAATTCTGTATTACTGTTTCATCATAATTTGAATTACAATATTCAATGATCAACCACAATGTACTTTGATGTATTTGTTTGTTTATTCATATTGGCAATGTTTTGTGAATATTGTTTTAAAAACTAAAAGTTTAATTATTTTTAAGGTGAACATACCTTAAATGATTATATTGTAAATATATTTTATACAATTTTTATATAAAGTTAAGAGGTCAAAAAATGTTTGCAGCATAGCTCTGCAGATAATAATAATAATAATATACTTGGGCATGCACTCACCCTACTAAAAAAATTGTACAGTAAGCCTACTCCACTTTCCTACCACACTTGAGAATGCAACACCAGCCTTTTTCAGGGCTAACACATATTGATTGATAAACTCAAAATAAATATAAAGGTAATAATACTAATAGTAATTTAGAATTAGGCATCATTCTTTATGCCAAATTGTATTGGTACTGTATGCTGTATGTCATGACAAGTCATTAGTTAAGTAGGTATATAATATATCACAGGTGGCAGAATAAATTTACAAGTGCCCTAGCTATTTATAAAAAGGCACTAACATTTTCTAGGAAAAAATTTCAAAATAAAGTATAATAATAACAAACTATATAAAATGCAATAAAAATGGTTTAATGAAAGATTTATTTATATAGTTAACATACATTAAATGTAACTATATATATTCATCTAAATCAGTAGATTCAAAACTTCCAAAATGAAACTTTGTAATATTGATTGTTTTCAATGAATTGATTTGTAATTTGTACTAAATCAAGTTAATCAGTTTAAACTAACTGGAGGATAGTGACTGTCATTTTCACAACCACCTGACCCTCCATGATACTCATGTCACTAAAGCACTTGTTTTGAAGTGCTTATAATATATTATACTAATATTCTTTTAATGTTCAGTGATTTCTTTGTTTGTCCCCTTTGTTCAAATGAATCATTAAATTCTAGTATAATATGACTATGAGAAAGTATATTAATATGCTTAGACCTTAATTTTGATTAATTAATTAATACTAATAGCCCTTGTTAATATCCCTGACTCGATTTTTACAATTCTGTTTTGACAAACATTCTCAGAAAATTTCTTTCCTAATCCCAGTTGCAAAGAGTTCAAAACTCTGTAACACATCTTGAAACCAAATCTCCAAGACAAACACTGACATCTCAATTACTTAATCAGTTGCACTGGCTCCCAGTTAAGAAGTGTGTTCAATTTCAAGTACTTCTTTTTATACATAGTGCCATCCATAAATCAGGGACAGGACCCAAATATATTCAAGATCTGGTGTTGGTGACTGTTAATGTCACTGGCTGTTCTACTTGGCAGTCAATAGCACCCAGACTCATCTGTCCCTAAGCCAGAACCAGACATACAGGATGGGAATATCATGCTTTCTTGTCTTCATTATACTTCATTAACAAATTTTCTATTTTTGAATCCCAGTTAAAAATGATCATGTTTTCATAATGATAAATATAATTACATTTTCTTATATTAATATAATTTCATGATCTAATAAACTATCATGTTCTCATATTACTCTCTAGTCTCTAACCTATTTAATTTCTGTACTGTAGTCATTAGTCATAGAGCACTGCTGACATTGTTCTAATCTGGGGTACTTAACCTATCTGAGTTACAGCCCTGGTTATAGGATAGCAAATACACACTTATAGGCTCCGATGCCCTTGTATATGTAATTATTAAATAAAAAAATCGATTATCAATAGATATATATGTATCTGTTACCTTTTGTAAGTTATTATCCACTATTTTTCTTAACTTAGGGATTAAAGTATCCACCGAAAAACAACCCTGCTCCATATTAAATAAACGAAAGCACTAATGCAATTTTATTAAAATAAAAAGAGTGTTTGTATTAATGTGAAATTTAATAAAAATGTTTGTATTGATAAAAATAAGTCTATTTATATGATTAAAAAAAAGTAATAAAGTAATAAAATAATTTTATAAAATAAAAATGGTGAACATATATTGATATACTGTGGATGGTATTGTAAGATTTATTTAAATGTTTTAAGCAGCCCTTTAACAATGCCATTGATAAAAACACCAAAGCTAAATAACATAATAGTACTCAAATTTTAAACCGATTTGTTTTAAACAATTTATTAAATATTGATAAGGATCCCATGACTCGATCAAATATTATATAAGTTACAAATAAGGCTCACTTCGCCTTAAATGACGTATTAAATATCCTATATATTTTGAATTCGACACCATAGATATTATACTATTTGTTTACCACTAGCACATGCATTGAAATTTAAATAAACAAGTTCAGTTTAACAACGTAATCACTCTTTAAAATTATTCTATATTTCTTTTTATCATATGTGTTAGATAAATAATAGAATAAATGTTCCCACCATTTATTCTAGAATAGTAAAAGTATTTGTGTAATATTACTGAAATCTAGCGCAGCGATCTCCATGTCCAGGCTTTCACTCACTAAGTATAATTATTAATGTAATTAATTATGTCTGAAAAATTAGAAAATAATAATTTAGTTGAAATTATTGTGAATGAGTATGATAAGGAAATTTTAATTTAAATTAAAAATAATGTCCATGATTTAGTTTGATAGTTTTGTTTCAGTGTTCATATAATCTGTTATCTGGAGTTGATAGGTATAATATTGAGGAGCCTGCGGAGAGGAAATTTGTAGCAGAAGAGAAATGTGCGATTATTTTGTCTGTTGAATTAAGAGCAAATGTGCTGATAAATAACTAGTTAAATTATAATTTACTGGGTTTAAAATTTTATATGTGGAGATATATATATAGCTAACCGATTATTGTACCTAAATGACTATAAATATAATTATTTTAACGTGTTCCTATAAATTAATGTCTCTTAAATTTCCATGCTTGGCATAATTACATTACATAAATTATATTTAATATATGAGTAAGAACCGGGACCCAACGCGGGGTTCTGATATGAAAAAAATATTAACTAGATTATCGTAATCTATTTTATTTAGTTATAGTAATATATTAAAATAAATGAATCATAATTTAACATTAATATTAAAATTTGGAAATAAATAAATCATAATGCAATAAATTTTAATATATATAATTATATGTAAGACTGAAGTTTAAAAAGTCTCGGATACAGCACAAGGCAAAATATCTTTAAACTATCGTCCGAAGACTTTAGGTTTATCAAGCTACTTACAGGCACTACTAGCAAATTATATAAAATTCGGGAGCCACAGGACAGCTGTTTCGAGCTTAATAGCTCTCGTCAGCCGGGCATACCCAAATAAAATATAATTCAGTAGTAGCACTGTAGCAAGGCGCCGGTATAGTATATACCATAATACAGTTTGCATAAAGCTAGGATTGTCTACTTAAATAAATACATAAACGTATCTATGAGAGTAGATGCGGTTTCACATATCCGGATATGTGAAACCTGCATCTACTCTCATAGATAGGTTTATGTACAGTAGACAATTATTGAAGTAGACAATCCCATAATTATACGTTTTAAATAATACATTTAGTGAAAATAAATATTATTCATCTATTTTTTAACATGTATAATTTTCAATTTTGGTAATATTTTTTGTTCGAATAGGTATTTGAATATAGAATATTAAATTAATACCGATAGAAATGTTTAAATTTCTATATTACAACCAAGATATGCACATGTGGTGGCTCAACGCAAACTCACGTCCGTGGTTTTGGTGCTCACAACAGTATTCAACTCGAGGAGCTCCTCAAAATGATTTATAACAGCATTTATTAAAACAAAATGCATCTTTTTGAAACAACTATAAAAGTAAATTCAAAACTAGCAGCTTAGTTTGTTTAGTATATTTATAACAATGTTTTATGATCATTTTCACGATAATTACAAATATTTTCAATTTTGAGGAGTTCCTCGAGTTAGGAAAGTTTTTGCATCGTTATGCCTATAGTTTGGCTGGTATGTGAGATCAGATTCTGTAAATATTACCTAATACAAAATATTTATTTTTATATATCATTCTCAATATGGTTAAGAAATTATACAAATAATGAAATTAATTAATTTTAAGAACAACTTTCATTATACGATGCGGTAGCATAGTAAGCCAAGAATAAGAATATAAGAATGCTACAAGCAAGGAGTATTAACTGTTAAGCCGTTAAGGGTCACTTTTTGGATATTGATTATGGAGCTCTGTTTCACGATAGTCAACAATTATTTGAGTTTTTGTGGCCTCTAGCACAAAGCCAAACACGAACCAAGTGAAAAATAATAATATTATTGATTTCTTAGTTGATTACCAGACACGTCATTTTTGCTAAAAAATTCTTCGTCAAAAATCGACCAATATTCTGACAAGCCAAGCGTATTATTTAGAGCACCAACAATAACGAGTGAGGTGTCATTCGAACCAGACTGACTTCGTCAAGTGCCTTTGATAGTTCTTAACTCGTCTACATTGGTAAATAACATTTCAATTTAACCTATTTTTCATCGTTGTTAATGGCAGTTTGTTTATACAAAGTATATATTATTTATTAGGTAAACACCGCGCTTTTTAAAAGTAAAAATTATTTAATTTAGAAAAATAGAATTTTATATATTAAAATCCACATATATTACAATTTTAAATACTATTAATATATTTTATTATGTTCATTACAATGGTAAATATAATTATTTTATAA
>JAYRBW010061765.1:0-10218 GCA_036023295.1 Invenusta paracnida | reverse complement strand
AAAAAATGAAAAATCTGTAGATAAGTTAGATTGATCATGTGGGAAGCCCTGCGTAATGTAGTCTTTTAAAATTCGTAATGTGGTGTCTTTCTCAGTTTCTTCTTTTAGATCTTGAAGCATGATGCATGGAAGATCATCTCCTTGTATAGAAGCGATTGGAATATCGAATTGTTCGAAATCCGTCGTCGCTTTAATATCAGAAGACAGTAGTCGCGAAAGTTCATCTGCTACGACGTTTGTAACACCTTTGATATAACGAACTTGGAACGAATATGTATGGTAAAAGTCTTGTAGCCCATCTTACAATTCGAGCAGGAGCAGTTGAACCTCAAACCGTTCCTTGTAGTACTTTTTTTAGTGCCTTGTGGTCTGTGCTGATTTCGAATGATCATCCACAGAGATACTGATGAAGTCTCTCTACTGACCAAAACTACAGCTAGAGTTTCCAACTCCGAACTTGAAAATTTTGTTTCGTTGTCTTGTAGTTTTCGATAGAGCGTTCTTGTATTTGTGTCAACATTGCACCTAATCCGGTTAGAGAAGCATCTGTAGTCAGGATAGTCTTGACATCCGGAGAAATATCAAAGAAAGCTAAAGGCATTACTTGTAGAATTGATTGTTTTAGTCGCTCAAAAGCTTGCTGTTGGACATAATTCCATGTAAATGGTGTATCATTATTAAGCATATCAGCTTGCTCTGTAAATCGGGGAACTTGGGATCTGAAGAAACCCATCATCCCTACGTATGATCTCAACTCAGTATTTCTCGTTAGAGCCGGGCAGTTCACCATCGCAGTAAGTGAGGATGAAGAGGATGAAACTCCTTCAGATGAGATATGGCGACCAAAAAAGTTTAATTCGTTGACACCATACACGTCACACTCTTCTCTTCATTGATAACAAAATTATTGTCGTGAAGCAATGATCTCAGTGTTTTTAGAATTTGGTCGTGTTCTTCCTGATTTTTAGCAGATATAAAAATGTCATCAAAGTAGGCTAGTGTACCTGGACAATCTTGAAGCAATTTCTGTATAACATGAGTAAAAATTGCGTGTGCGCATGCCAGTCCAAAAGGAAGTCGGCGGAAACGAAAAGTTCCTATATGCGTGACAAAAGCTGTAATATCTCGTGACTCTAGCGCTAATCCGTTCAAATTGTACGCGTTTTGTAAATCAATTTTCGAAAAGTAATTAGCACCTTGAAGTTTATGAATAAGTTTATCAGCTGTAGGTATCGGATAGGGGTCAGTTAACACGAACTCATTTACTCGTCTGTAATTAACACACAATCTAATATTTTTGTCCTTCTTGAAGGCAATCACAATTGGAGAAACATATGGTGAAGATTCAACGTGTTCAATTATTCCCTCCGCTAAAAAACGTCGCAATTCTTCCTCAACTGGTTCCTGGAGAGAAAAGGGAAGATGGCAAGCTGATTGTATCAATGTAGATGGAGCAGTTTCTTTTTTTAAAGTTTAGCGATTGACTTCGTTCGTCGAGCGAGTTGTATCGGAAGATATAGCATTACACTTTATATTCATTTGAAGATGCCCCATTGCATCCATACCTACAATGCAGTGTGGTACATCGGCAATAAAGAAATCAACGTTAGCAAGACGATCTTTAAATAAAGTGAAAATCTGTTTTATCCATCTTTCAAGTTGAATCGGTGAGTTATCAAAATTCTGAAAAGTACAACCTGGTGTTTCAAGCAGGGTATTATCTGAAAAATAATTGTCAAAATCACGTCTAGAAAGAACTGATATTTCACCACCCGTATTCGCTATGAAAGAATGTCACTTGAATCTCTTAGACGAAGAGTAACTGTTGGACTTTTGATCGATTACTTAAGCAAGTAGGTAAATCAGAAACTAGATTATTACCTGGTAGTTTACTCAACGAATTCACATGTATTGTAGATACATAAGATTCTGAAGACTTAGAAGATTTACATACGGCTGCAAAGTGTTCTGTCTTTTTACATATCTTACAAATTGCGTTCTTGGCTCTACATGAGGAATCATTTCCCAAATGACCTTGTCGCCCACAACGAAAACACAATACTGAATTAGACGTAGAATTATTTAACGGTCGTGACAAATTTGAAAACGATGTAGGAGGAGAAAAGTATTTTGACTTACTATTCTTAGACGAATGAACGGCTGCTACCGATATTGACGATGGAATTGAATTTGCAATTTGAACACAAGCATGAGCGTAGTAAAACGACGCAAATTGAGTTCAGAAGAAAGTTTTACCGTAGTTGACGCGATAAATTTAGCCACTAGAAGTTCTTCGCGTAACCGCTCTGTCGAGAATAGATCCATGTATGAATTCAATTGAGAAGCGAATTTATTTGGTGGTGCTGAATATTTCACATCAAACAGGTCCAACCTGTCAATATATTCGTCGACTGCGGAGTATCCGTATAAAAGAAATTGGCGGACACTTGTAAAAGTATGGTCGACTTCATTTAGGCCTGTAACCTCCGCTTGAAATACGGGAAGGTCCAAAAACGAAAGAAGAATTTTCCTATTTTGTGCATTCGGGATACGTGTAAGTGTAATATAAAGATCAAATTGTTGTAGCCACAAATTTATGTCGCACTGACAGCAGTATTTGTCAGATAATATTTCTCCTTCCTTCCCTTTTCTATATTATATTAACTGTAACTATAGTATACATATATTTATATATTTATAAGTCATAGATATTTGTTTTACTTTATATAAATATATTGGCTATCTGAACAAATGGAGTAACTATTTGATGAATTAAGTTTCTGGTAAAAAATATAGATGCTTAATAAATTATATTGCCTAACTACTTCGATATAAACGACTATTAAAAGTACATCATTGATATATTTTAAAATATATGTTTTCTATAAATAAGTTGGCATATATTTAATTTTTTTAATAATATATGTTCACCCCAATCGTAAAATGTACAACATTTTCAATGGAGATATTTTATATTGCAATTCTATGGATATATTGATTAATTTCTATTATATACGTATAAAAAGTATGACAGTCTGTAATTTATAAGGTATATATTTAAAAAAGTATAATATAAATTATAATTAAGTATTATTATACTTTTTTTATTAATACTATTATTATTAATTATTATTAATACTATTATTATTAATTACTATTATTAATAAATTATAAAGTATATATAATATATATAATAATCATGATAATTGTATGAAATATATAATAAAAACTGTCTTACTCCTTTCACCAGAGATTATTTGCATAAGAAGACATAGCAGCAGAAAAACGAAAATAAATACAAAATTCATATTTGTTGTATAGTTCAGAAATGTTTAATTAATAAATATATAGTCTTGCCGATTGTAATATTATAAAACAAGGTAATTGATTTTTTTTAAATCGAATTTGATTCATACTAAAGATTAAACAGGTATTGAACAATGTAATGTAGATAATAAGTTTTCATTTATCAAAAAATCATAAAAATAGCTATGACTGCATATTCTTAGCACATCTAGAAGATATTATTTTGATATTTAAGAATTCCAGTTTCTTTCTATTTTTCATATAAATAATTAATATGTAAATATATATTTATCACTGATAATTATTTTTATTTTCAAATAAACAATGCCGGTTTTTAGACAATTTCATCCTAACTTTTTCTTCTAATATTAGTCTTATTAGTCGACGTACAATAAAGAAATAAAAAAGTTAATAAACGCGATTACAGATACAAAACCAAATTTCGACAAGTCTCGAAGTTCTAACCAACATGGCACGCTGGGAAATAATCGGCTTATGGAAAGAGTAGACTGACTTTCTGAATATCAGTAGAGGGCGTGCAATCTACAAAAATTCAAAGAGTAGACTGACTTTCTGAATATCAGTAGAGGGCGTGCAATCTACAAAAATTCAAAAACAATGAGTTTTTGGAAACAATCAAGACTATAAAGTTGAACTATTGCTCTAGGATTAAGATCATCAGGTCTGGCGACGTTTGAAAGAAGCCAAACCCAGTAAAGTGCCCCACATGTGAGATTGCGATCAGAACTCACTAGAATCCCCCTAAAATGTGTTGAACCTCTCTGTAGTGTGTAAGGCCAACTGCCACAATCAACAGAAGTGCAGTTGTCAAGCAAGATACTAACCAATAATTAAATAAATGGAAGTGTGAAAACTATAATCCCAACCCCTCTCTGACGATGGAAAATGCAAAAGCGAAAGAAACTGCCATCAAAGATGTAAAACCTTAAAGAAAGGTTCCATCAGCGTAGCAAGGGTTATACAGACTAAACGCAACACTAGTTAGAAGCAGCTCAAAAGGATTGAAGAACTCATGCTGCTATAAGTGTAGTACTATCGTACTTACTATAGTTGAGGGAACTTTTAGAAAACTTGTAGTGAATCATTTAGGAGTTTGGAGAACTTTTAAGAAGAAACAATCAATATAAGAACTAAATATGCGCATTATCAGTTACGCTATATCCTTACAATCATCCGTAAAGGGCAATATGTGAAAACTGACATTCAAGAGGGTGGCGCTGTTCAATTGGCAGGTCCCGTTACGTGCTAATGCTTAGCCTTTCCCTCCTATCAACATAATTTTTACAAAAACTTAAGAAATCGCGGATTTTAAGAAAAATCGTGCGAACTTCATAAATAAAAATGTATACATTCATAGAAGGGTTATCATATTATGTATATATATGTATATATACATTTAAATATTGACAGATCGGTTGTAACACAAACGAATGTAAACTATATCGGTTTAGAGAAGAAGAAACCCAAAAGACTTATTAATGACTAGGGGAACCGATCACCTGACCCTTGAAAAAATCGAAGACTTGTACAGTAGAGTAGAATCTGATTCGAGTGCTGACAGTTTGATAAAGTGCATAGGTACTACGATCTCCAGACTTGGCGCATCGATAAGTTCCCACCTTGATAGAAGGTATCAAAGGCAGGTGCGATAATAACTCCTGCAGTCATATTGGAGAGACAACCGAGTCAGGTAAAAGTAGTAGCAGAAAGACGACCGTCCAGCAACGGGTACAAATGCAGAATGAGCTGTGACAGACAGGCACGTTCGTTTTATACTGTTACATTGTGTCATTGTTAATGGAATACTTGATTGATTTCGTCGAGCGGGGTTCTTTGATCTTGACAAGACACGTGACACGCTCGTGATATACATTTCTTACTGTTGTACATGTCTATCGTTAGTATTTATTTTTCGACACCGTTGTATAAAATAATTCGTTCATATCGCATGACTTAATTATTCTTTGAAGATGTGCGTCCAATTATATCTATTTTATAGACGGTTGGTATAGTGTATATATACCTACCTATTTAGAAATATATTTATTCTATCAAATATTACAAATACTTTATTTGTCGATGTATTAGTCACATTTTGAGTGCCTATTTCTTTAACGGGGACTTATACATCCGAAACAAAACACAATATACGTTTTAAATACAAAACTATATAAATCCACGTTTAAATCCAAATCCAAATTTACGCAACGATAAAAGCGGTATAAGTATAAAATTGTATCATCGTTATGTTAGATAAAGCTTGTCATTTTAAATATTGAATTGTGATGCAGTAAAAAGGTTCATGAAATTCGAATAAGATATTTGATAAAAATGCAGTATACAGGGTTGGGCGCGTGCTGTATATTTAGAATATTAAGAAGAATATAGTTAGCATAAACCATTATACTCGTACATTGTCAGAATTCTATCGTTTCAAAAATATGCCTTCATCTTTATTGTCTATAAGATCTTAAATATCGTTTTTTTAATACACATGCAAAAGGAAAGGTTGAGCCTTTCTTGTCCCAACGTTGTTTGTAAATATTATTTTACTCGCCATATAGTGGAGAATGATCTTTTAGAGGTTGCGTTTGCATCTGGTAGGTACATACCTATATAGATTAGTAGCTTCCACAATACCAAAACTTCATCGAAAACCAAATTCTGAACCGCTGAAACTAAACCAAAAACGTTTTTGAGACATGCCAAGCCATCGTCCATCTTCGAACAAATTAAAGAAAAATTTGAGCTGGGTGGACAGAGTAATTTTATCACAATCATCTATAAAAATTTGGAAAAAAAATTACAGCTCATCTTCCTATATTTTGTGTTACTAGTGCGTATAGTAACAATTCTTTATGGTATTCCAGGACTCTAAGCTTCCATTGGTGGAAATGAGATCTGATGTACGAATCCAACACTTAAAAATATAATGTAATATAATGCAAGAAGCCTGAAATACGTCTTCACATCTTTGTGATAATGGCTATCACTGATATCGATTTAAAATCGAATGGATACATTTGACTTTCGTGGTAGCTACATAGATAGGTTTCATCTGTCTCATTTTCAGCTGATCATTGGCATTGCCCCTGACAAGATCGAATATGGTTTCCTCTCAAACATTCTCAATGTTAACGGTAACAAGTTCTGTGACATGTTGCTCTTCTGTTGCCCATACATGTTCAGATTGAAAGAAACAACTGAGATTATCAATATTCTTAAGTATGATCTCTGAAACGAGTAGTCCAGATAGAAAATTTAATTTCTCCATCTGTGACTTAAAACCAATAATACGTGCTTGAGTTTCTGAATCCGAGCCTTGTTTCTCCAGAAATTCTATAACAACAGCAAGACAGAGATTATTTTTCGATGCATCTTAAAGATTCTTCTCCGTCCATCGCATAGAACTCATGTAAACATTTTAAGATTATCTTATTTTATCTCCTGATGTAACTTTGCCATTTCAGTCTCACATATGGGGGAATACTTAATTAGCTTTATGATTTTATAATGTTCAAAGTTTCTATTGTGTAAACATTTCAATAAAACAATAAATAATCTATACACAACATTTTTGACGATTTTAAATATTTCATTTAGATGAGTTTCATTCCTGAAACCTAACAACTAGGTATGTACATATGTAAATTTTATAAAAGGAAACTTTTTAAATCTTTTGCACTCTAGCCATATTTATATGCTGTAAAAATAGGTTTCTTTTTCTGAGCAGTAATTCTACTGCTGTTAGCATCTAAAGATATTAAGTTATGTCTGTTAATTAACTATTTACTATAAAGGGCCATCTCTCTTCTAGAATGTCTCAATCTACATCGCTGGAGCTCTTGTTCTTGTTTTGACGATTCTTCAGAATTTTCGAGTATTGTTAATAATTTGCTGTATTATTATTTATTGTATCTATAATAGCAACAGCTAAATAAAATGTATTTCTAGCTATTAAACAATTATATCATTGATATATTATCACTGCATTTGTTGATAACTTTAGAAATTAAGATTAAAAACAAGAGTTTGCAGTACTATTATTAATTGTATGTATTATAGCTACAGCTAAATAAAATTTATACCTAGCTATTAAACAATTGTATCATTGATATACTATCACTGCGTTTATTGATAACTTTAGAAATTAAGATTAAAAACAATAGTATGTATTTTTAAAGTTTAAGTTTTTTTCTAGTGACATTGCATTGGAAGGATTTATAAATGAATAAGTTGCTATGATGATGTGATGGATTACACACCATGATAGTCTACATAGCTGGATAAAGATTAAGGGGGTTGTTCTCCAAAAATGATCAAGTTTTAATCACGATTTCAAGTGTCCGATTCTCTATGGATGTAGTGGTTATCACACTGCCCCGCAAGTAGAAAAATGAGTTCGATCCCCGATCGAGTAACGCAAAATATGTGTGATTTATTCCTAAAATAATTTAAATAATTAATAATTGTATCTAATAATCGTAATCCAATATATCTATGTATATTGAATGCTTATCCCCTATAGTCTTGCACGCTATATGTCCCATATAATCCAGTCTTTATGGCATCTCTTCTATTAATAACCCTCAAACTCCTGACTATAAAAATCAACGCAATCCACTTAAGTTTGGCCGATGCGGCCAAACTATAAAAACGATGATTGAGAATATATTGCCATAGTGTGTGGTATGTACATACTTAAATTTAATCTGTCACTAATTCTGTAAAACTTGTTTTATGAATCGATATTACCAAGGTAGGAAAAGTCATAAAGTAAGAACTCTAAAGACTCGATATTATTAGAATAAAGTGGCACCTGAATCAGTGGCACTCAGGAGTTTGAGGGTTAATAACTTAATAAAGTTGAGAAAACAAAGTATAATGAACGACAAAATTTGTTTGCCGTTCTATCTCTCATTCTTCCCACAAAACGAAGTATAAACTAAGTTACATGATTGGTTAAAACTTGCAGAGCTAAAGCAATCAGGAATCAGATAATGATATGCGAACACCCCCTCTCCTAGGTGCCCCTCATCTCACAGGAGAGAAACAAAATTATTCACCTTCTATATAAACTTTTTTGTTAATATTGAAATCTACGAGGCTTTATAACGTGTTCGATTATTACCATAATATTTCAAATAATATATTCTCCTGCTCAATTTAAGTTGCTACTTTAATAAATTCATACATTGAATTAAAATATTATCATACTGAGATGATTCAATAAGCATTTCAAGAATCTATTACATAATAGTATGGCTATATTCCTGCTGACTTCTTTATACCTTGTTACATAGTGTTTCATCCATTTCGAAACTAAAGCCAGTAGTTAAAATTATATCTGAGTGAAGTTGATATGACTTGTTAAATTTTAGATTCTTTTTGATAATACAGTGTTGAATATCAGTTACTTGGGACTCAATTTTTTAGATAAGGTAAGTCAACCTTTTTATTGTGTGCCATTTTAATATTTTATTCTCAGTATTCAGTATTTTAAAATTGAATATCTAATATGAATTTACATAACAATTGTTTGCAATTGTAATAGACTTTAAAAGTCCACTATAAATTATTTATTGATAAATAATAAAAATGTTTCAAAAATGAATAAATATTAGCAGAATTGACGAGTTTAAGTACTTCTATGAGATTCATAATAAGATAAAATACAAGTTCTCTCTCTCTGATATAAAATTAAAAATAATTAAATTCTTTAAAAGCAGAATTGATTACTAATGGAAAATACTTTTAAGAAAAAACACTTGAAACATTAAAACTGCTTTATTGACATTAACAATTTATCACTCAATATATATTCTGGATATTTTGAAGTTAATAGCAGTACAGTCACATATCTTGTAAATTATTTTAATTAGTGTTCACTCATTCCATTTTATTCATTTGTGATACGTAACTTTGTTTTAGTAACATTCAACTTTTAGTATATATAAATAGTTTAATATTTTGCCTTTTTATGATTTTTACCATGAATATATTATGTGTAGTAACCACCAAAGGCTTAATAAAACTATTTTAGTTTCAAGTGATTATTTATTTAATTATTACTTGAATAATCATTTGAATTTTCAATATCTATACGCATATATATAAAAACAATTTAGGATATTTTCAGAAGTTTAAAATAGCAATAGTATAAGTTTCGACATATTTTGTATAAATATATTGTAGTTAATTATTGCACATAAATACTTTAAAGTAAATATATAATAATAAACAATTTTCAAATAACGAAAGTATAGTTCGCTTTTTGAAAATTGTGTAAGTGTCTGAATGTTTGTAATTTTTAAAATTATTGAATTCTACTTAAGCTTTTATTAGTACTTTACTGATGCTCGTTTATATTAAATTTATTAAATTATTCTACTATTATGAAAATTTATTGCGCCTCAAATATAGAATAAATACAAGTGAAATATATAAAAATATTTCAGATTGCAAATTGCAAGCAATGTCAGTAACACTTTAATATAAACATGTTATACAAAATATACATATTAAGTACATTTACATAGATACTATATATATACGTGTAGATTGCTAGAGATAAAGTAAAACAGTTTTACAGAGAGAAACAGTATGTTTTTAATTGTTTTTTAAATTTTGTTAAGTTTGAGGTGTTTCCTAGATATTGTAGAAGGCTGTTCCAGAGATGCAGGGATGCAATCGAGAATGCAAAATCCCCGGTCCTACGTGTCCTGGCTGTTTTGCATAGAAACGTGATGGCAGATGACTGTCTTGTAGTACGACAAGGGTTGTTAATAATGATAAGTTCTTGAAGGTATGATGGGGAAGATTTTTGAATGGCATGGTGGGTGAACATCAATACTTTGAATTTGATTCGTTTGACAATGGGAAGCCAGTGAA
>JAYRBW010061764.1:0-30590 GCA_036023295.1 Invenusta paracnida | reverse complement strand
ATATTCTACAGATAGTGCAACAAATATTCTACAGATAGTGCGACAAATATTCTACAGATAGTGCAACAAATATTCTACAGATAGTGCGACAAATATTCTACAGATAGTGCAACAAATATTCTACAGATAGTGCGACAAATATTCTACAGATAGTGCAACAAATATTCTACAGATAGTGCGACAAATATTCTACAGATAGTGCAACAAATATTCTAGAGATAGTGCAACAAATATTCTACAGATAGTGCGACAAATATTCTAGAGTTAGTGCGACAAATATTCTACAGATAGTGCAACAAATATTCTACAGATAGTGCAAGAATACCTGCAAGGCCTCTCCATATCGAACCTTCTTTCCTTGATTCCGGCGCTGTTCAGCGAGATTGTCAACATTTTCAGCATCCGCTGCGGCCTGAATCAATAACCAACTAATCAATAAATTTATTCTTATAATTTTATGGATGAAAATGTATTATGTGTTTTACTAATTAATTATTTTGTTAGTGTTTTTACTAACTTTGTTCTTACTTTTTTTGTTACTATTTTTTTATTTGGAAAAATTATTTTAAAGACTAATATACATAATAACATACAGGTAATTCACAAAATATCAAATAATGCGCAAGCAATGTTTTTATGAATTCATCAAACAATCATTTTATATTAAGAAAACTTGAGAAATAGCTGTAAGTTTTAAGTTATTTATTATTTATCAGTCATTTGACTATGGAGTGCATGTCATAATGTTTAGAATATAATTTTTTTATTTTTTTTTATTTTAGCTTACTATTATATTTTATATTTCTAATAATACGCTGGAAGGCAAGAAATAATTTCATTACATTATAATTATATAAAACTATTTAAAATATACCTAAGAAATTTTCCAAATGAAATTATATAATTCTTTATAACCTTTTATATTTTTAAAATGTGGTAAAATATATGATAATTCATAATCACATTGTATACAGTTTTCATTTTTTAATATTTTTTGCATTTGTTAGAATTTCAATAAAATATTAAATATGGTCCTCCAAAAATTAGAACCAAAATATGGAACCATATATCTCTCCAATGATTCCTTTTTAAAGTGATATTAAAATTATGGTTAAAGCATAAATGAAAAATAAACATTACTCAAATTTTTAAAGGTAGTTCGTTTTTAGAGTCTCATTTTTAAAAGTATGCTAAACACCATTTCAATGAGTATATAATATACATAATATTTAAGTATAAGCATATGAAAATAAATCACCTTCGCTTGTCTTGCATGGGCCCGTAATTCGTGATTAGCAGTATCTGGTTCTACGTAAGAGTAATGTTTTTTGTACTTTTTGTTGAGTTTGTATCGATTCTGAATGCAAACTTGGAAAGTTAGAACTGAAATAAGAGAAGACGTTATTTAGAAGAAGAAATTAAAGCTATTCTACTGAAGAATACTGTATTATTGGGATTTATAATAATAAATATATATACAAAATATTGTACAGTAGAAAGAGGTTTATAATATCAAATAAAGGCGAAGATAATAAAATTTATAATTAACTCATGTGTTTTTTAGACACTGCGAATAATTTTCTCGATATTTCCATAAGAGAATCATTGTATATTAAATTTAACCAACTTATTATTTATAGCTCTCTTGCGCAATTCGTCAGTCATATTTGCTCAACCTTTTCTAATCTCTCAATCTTTATGTTCTCAGTTTTCTGTTTGATCAATATTCTCATTTTGTTGTAGTAAATTTGTATGTAAGTTGTACTTATTGAAACCTATATAAGCATTATTTATTATATTAATGTAAATCTTTCCTGACAATTTCCATATTATTAAGACGAAACTAACCGAAATATATTCTATTTATTAAATAAATATAAATTGCCCGAATTGTTCAAAAAATATATCTTTATAAAAATGACTTTAAAGTATCTATTTCGGAGCCAGAAATAGCAAATACTCATTTATTTAAATATACAAATACTGACCAATTTTCCACTTATAGTATGTTTACATGCTTCAAGACTTACTCCTGATAAACACGCTATCAAAATGCCCGAAATATATTTTAATGGTATTCACAAATATATATAATAATCTATTATAATTTTTATTAAAAATTACGTACGTTACTAAATCTCTAAAACATCAAACTATCATATTATCACAAAAAATAGAAATAAAGTAACATTGTATTAAAAGAATATGCACTATCTCTCCTCTAATAAATAGAGAGATTTAACGAATTTTATAACTCAAAAATTAATTAAGTTAGCGAATTTTAAAGTTCGCTTAAGTGTAGATTGTATCACTAAATTAAAACGTTTTTTATAGGCCCTCGATTGATAAGAGCCTTCTAAACTCAATCTAAGTATAAAAAGTATATCGGAAAAACTTTATACTCCTTGAGATTAACAACCTAGCAAAATGACAACAGTATAACATAAATCTAGTTAGATTGAATTTCAAGTATCAATAATACTTTTATTTTCAAATTGATAGCATAATATGTATATAATTGTCTTAAGAGAACAATGACATCTATAAAAGGGCACTCAATACCTATAGTCAACTATTCATTATTAATTAGTTTTATCAATTATATCCATTGTTGTATTTTTAAGCACTTCGATTGATTTTAATAAACAGCTTTAATAACTATTTAGATTAAGTTTGAGCTATATCAAAATGCAAAATTATCATAACTAAATTAACTAACTAAAAATGCCTAAACTTAACTATATCACTAAAAAGAGTGAATTACTAGACTAACTTATGAAGGTTAAATACAAAGTTCTTTCATGCTGAATTTGGAGAAATGTATATCGACACATTATTATGAGCATAGTTAAAGTTAAAATTATGACAAAATAAAGAAACGTCAATCATTGAATATCAACTTAATATATGATCTAGAAGCCTTTCTACTAAAGATTGCCCTTTACTTTACAAAATTATTTTGAAATGTTATAGCCCTAGAAAGTATATTCATTTTAGTAACGTATCGTTCGTTAAATCAGTCAGAGTGTAGAATGTCAAAAATAGAATACTATAGTATTTAGTGCAGTATAAGTTTTAGAACTATTTATTGCATAATGTTTATTAGATTAGTACAAAATTGTACCAGATTTATTATCCCTATGAATATTTTATTGGATATATTAGTAGCAATAGCATTAGTAGAAGTTCTCAAGTATACGTTCAGACGTACAGTTGCTTGCAGTATCCAATTACATAACTTATTACGGAAAGTATAAATATAAAATGGATATTTTATTCTACTATTGACAGCGCATTGTGTCAACCTTCTTAGGTCCCTTACGCAGTACACAACCTCACAAAAAAACTAAACAATTGGACTTGAAGTTAGTACAGAAGCCGGTACTGCATATTTTACATCATTACGAGGTGCGTGGGCTGCTGAAGAACTAGCGGCCCTAACCCTAACCCAACAAGGTCGAAACAGCGCACTATTCAGCTCTCTCCGTACTCATAGTAATTTACAATAGTACATAGTATAAAAGCACTACTTTATATTTCTACTTTTCTTAATTATATTCTACATTTTTCCACATTTCCTATTTTCCTAGTACAAAAATTATATATTACTCATGAAACATAATTTGATTGAGTAAATATAAGGTATTTTTACAGGGTGTACCTTATTTATTACTTCGTTTTTAATCATAATTAATATTTATTTAATTATAAATCACCCTACACTTGCCTTGGGGGTCCGGAATTCCAGATGGCATTTTTAGCTCCTGTCGATTGTATATGGAGAGATTGCTAAACACGGCGCTGAAATTGAAAAACAGAAGAAGAGAAAACAAATTACAGATTAAGTGTATTGGCTTCATAACTTCAAAATCTAGCTCAGGAAACAGTTTACTTTTCTAATGTTGGTAATAACATGCTAATAATTCTACGTATGTGCCAATTCACTATATGAAAACTTTAGATGATCGGTGCATACAATTTTTCTACGTCTGTCAACACAAATGAAGTAACTTGATCCCAAAAGATACATACCATTGCACATAACAAAAAATTGTCACTATATAAAGAGGCTTTGATAGTGTACTGTTAATGCTCTGTAGAAATTCTAAATTACTCTTTAATGAAAATGTGTATAAAGCACACATTTATTTTGTGTATTATTATAACTATAATATTAAAAATGATAGTGTACTGTTTCTTCTTGTATCATTATGACATCTTTATTCACGCAAGTATTTTTTATGAGTCAATTTTAAGTCCGCAAACTTCTCATTTATACAGAATATTATTTTTATATTAATTAATCAAAATAACTATTATAAGGTAATTTACCGTGGTCAGACATATAAATCTAAAAACGTATTGCATATTTATATACAGCGAGATAAAAACAAGTGCTGGAAACTAAAACTTAATAATTGTACATACTGCATATGTATGATTAACCGATTTGAGTTAAATTTTGTACACGGCAGATAAATATATCTAGAAGTGTTGTGTGGTATGTTAGCGAAAATAAGCATAATTAGGATTTATGCATAATTCCTAGGCATTATATATAATTCCTGGAATTAAGCATAATTCTGCCACATATTTTTCGAGTCAGGTGAGTATGAAGGCTTTTTTCAGTGGACTTTTTAGTCTGTATAATATTCAATGGACACCTGTAAATGTAGAGTATTTTGTATTGTAGTGGAAAAATACAGTATTTTCAAATTATGTAGATTTTGAATACTATATATGAATAATATAGTATACATACATATAAATATATAAAATATAGATATAAATACCACTATACAGACTAAAAAAGTCCATTGAAAAAAGCCTTCATATTCACCTGACTCGAATATCTGTGGCAGAATTATGCCAAATGCCTGGATTTAATTCCATAATTAGGATTTATGCATAAATCTTAATTATGACTATTTCCGCTAACATATACAAGTTTTAAAAATCAATAAACATGGCAATAAATTTTAATAAAATAAATTTTATGAATGTGCATTTAAATATTGCCAATAATATATATATATAATATAATTAATTAATAATATATAATAAATTAACTTCTTTCAAAGTTAAATTGCATCAATAATTAATTGCATTAATAATTACATAAATAAAAAATATTACATTATTTACAGTAAATAAATTTACTAAAGTTCAAAAACTCAAGATTTTTCTTTTTCCCATGTACTAAATCCCAGTAATAACAAAAAATAATGCTTTTAAAACATTATGATTATCACAATATCCTATGACTCTATTCTTTACCAAGAAAATGTGTTGATACATGACCTATAAAAATGTTTATAAGAAAGCTTCAAGGTATCCAAACATTTTTGTTCGTTAGAAAGTCAATAGTTGTGGGTAACCGAAGAATATAAAAACAGATTGTTTATTTCTTTCAGTTTTTGAAGTCATCAAAATAATTGAAAATTATTATTACGTACATGAAAGGTTTAGAACAAAACTGGCAATTTCTAAAAAAATCACACAACTATTTGCAAAATAACGTTGTCACCTTTATCCTTCGCTTTAGTTTAGTACAAAGCTGTGGTGGAGAACTACCACACTCGTGTAGAATTCTGGTTTCGATTCATAGAAAAAATTAAAATGGGATAGTGTAAATATAATTTGAACTTAGATTTTTTATGTCAGTTCTGGTATAATTGATTTTATTAAAATTAAATACAATATTTATTGATTTTTAACATTTGAAATATTCTACATAAAACTTAAATTTCAGACAGGTAGATCGCAAAGTTAATCAATTTTAATTACTGAGCTTTTTATTGCTCGATATATGGATAATTTATCTCCTATAGTCATGTAATATTGCATATATATATATAGTTCTACATTAATATTGTCTATCTTGTATATAAATCATAAGATTATGATTTAAGAGTATAAAAGTAAGATAAATAATTTTGTGTTAATCTTTGTCATTAATTATAATTATTTTCTTATTATTAATTTTTATTCAATTATTTTAAAATTATTTAGATATAAATAATTGATATTTTTACCCATACTAAATGTTCTGCAAATAACGTACAATTCCCATATTTCTTTTCAAATACTAGGCTTTGTCATGAATTACGCAAGACAAATAAATTGTATTTTAAATTGTGTATACTGACATTATAATTACCTGCTTAGAGTGGATATTGCACCAACTGGTTGGCAACGGTATACTCATTATAAGATATTCAATTATAATAATTTACAATTATTCTTTATCCCAAAATTCTATAATATTAAAACAAACATTCGCTTAGCTATTTAGATAAGTAAACCAAATAATTAGATATTTAGATAATCCAAAAATATTATCTAATTGTGTTTAATACTTAAGGAAAATATTAAATTCGATAGATTTATTAATTTTTAATCATATACATTTTTTAATGGGATTGGTGACCATATATTAATCTTTTTATTCACTTTATAAAATAAAAACAAAGCTTTTCGGTATATCTTTAATACACTTCCATAATATAAGATACATTTGTTTGCACTGTGGTAGTGATTTATAAAATTGTAGTTTGACATTTTGGCTTACTTTTATTATATAAATATAACAATTACAGAAAGCGGCATTAATACAAATAAATGATTCACTTTGACATTTATTTTATGTTTATTGTTGAAGTATTTGATACCATTTGAAGATTATATATTCCACTATATAAATTTTTCATGGTTATATACATATATATATTATATCTTAATTTTAGCCAAAGATGCTAGTTACGACCTTTGAAAAATAGTGAAATTGAGAATAATATAATCAAGGACTAAATTTACTAGATGTCTAATAATTCAAAATATATAAAATTAATAAACATATTATATTAATAAAAATGGAATTCACATGAAAACACATTAAGAAAATCAATACGGTAAATATTAATGTACAGTATTTCGATAAAAACATACTGTATACTATTTTATTACAATTTTAAATACCTCCTGTTTACAGTGAGTAGACTATTTCGATAAAAACATACTGCATACTATTAATTACAATTTTAAATACCTCCCGTTTACAGTGAGTAGATTTGTCTGAGAAGCGGGATGTCCTTTAAACAAAACATTACGAAAAGGAAATAAATTCGCTCAATTCTAACGAGTAACTTAATAATCGGACAGGTCGTCGTATTAAATAACGGAAAAGGAAAAGATTTAATTGTTTTCTGATGGTTGTTATATTGGTTCCATTATGATTAGTTTTAGGTAATACAAATTTATCAAACGTCTCTATGTTTAAACTTAAAAATATGATAGCTTTTTATACCTACGAAAGTCAAGCCTGATGAAATCAACCGTTTGTGTTTAAAGTATGCATTTTTCTTGTTTAATTTCTATTTTTATGTGATATACTACGAAACTTTCATTCAAATGGTAGCTTATAAACAAACATTTTAAATAATTAAAGTGGAAGAAATCTATATTTTCCCTATTATCTCTTTTTTGTTTAATCGATATATTTTTCTACAATAAAGTAAATGTTTTGATCTCATAAAATATGTGTCATAAGTAACATAAATAGTAGGCCACGAAACCAGTATATAAAAAAGGAATATTATTTTTTCTGTTGTTAAATGTTAGCTAAATTTAACAAATATTTCGAAACACATGCCATATATACAGAGAATAAGAACGTATACTAATTCATGGAAATAAAAAGGATGTATTCCTTCATTATTTGAAGACAAAAAAATTAGTGCTAGTACCTACTACAAAAATAACATGTCAGCGCTTCCAGACGGCTCGGATTACCGAGTTTTACATACAATTATACCCCTAACTTTCGATTAGTATATGACAACAAGTGATTTTATTCGTCTACAGCTGGTCATACATTACTGTTTAGTACAGTACAGTGTTGTATAATATCAACTGTGATGCAGTGCAGTGCAATGGGGAGTCGGTATTTGAAGGACTATAAGAATCATACTACAATATGGAATTTTAGTAAGAAGAGAAGGTAGTATTACTGTTTTAGCGAACATTCTTGTAGAATAGAAGAACATAGTCAATCCAACTTTGCTGAAATACTGTAATCATACTCGAAAAAACTGTATATCTTGTGCATTATGAGAAAAATAGAGGCGCAGAAGGAGAAAGCACAAGTTTTCATGATTTGAACAAGTTTATGCGCATAATCTAAGTATGATTCATGTATGTATGTATGTTCTTGGGAGGTCCATCTCTACTAACTTACTATCTTTTTTGATTACATACATTATATATCGTAAAACATTATATACATATACCTATACCATAATAAAATACATCCATTTTTTTTAAGAAATACTAGCATTTTAGTATAGCCTATAAATTATTTACATACATAAACAGTTAAATAATTCGAACTGTTACTTTATTTAAAGTGATTATACATAGCTTTTTGGATGTAAAATCGATTATATACAAAAGCTAAACAAAAACTCAACGTATGAAATGTATGCAGTAAATCTTTAGAATATTTTAAATCTAACTAAAAATGTAATTTTTGTAAATACAGAATAATTTTAGAAACCTCTGATAACAGTAAAATATATTTGCTACTTCCGCTTTATCAACATTATTAAAGAATATTTAAATGATAATTCAATTGACATATATTCTTAAAGAAATAAAACTTTATTCTCTGTTAACACCACCAATAGTAAAAAATTAAAATATACAGTCATAATAATCAACATGTATAATGTAGTTTCATTTCTATAAAAATCTGTCATGATAATACTTTATAACAAAGAAATTTGGATATATAAATTTAAATGCTACCCCAACGTGTAGTTTATTTAAGTTCATAAATATTTTTAATAACCAGTCTATAATCGCAAATCGAATATTCTTGTGAACAAACAAGTAAAATCAAGTGCATAGATATAACTCAACTGCTGTAAAATGTACTGATTAAATAAATAAAACTTACTGGAAGTTAATTAACAATCAAAATTAAAATATAGTTATAATTAAGGCAATAAGTATACAGATATACCTTAAATAAACAGAAAAATTACTATTTTTACCAAATTTGTTCAGTGTAAAATAAATGAAAAAGAATAAATGTAAGATTAAACAAAGAAATATTTTGTAAAATGTTATTCTAATTCTTTTGCCATAATTAAATCCGGATTATATTACTACATTATACCTATCCATATATATAAATCCGTATGCTGAAAAAGTATGTTCTAATTATATTTCCATCACAAATACTTATGTATTATATTTTTGGTTTATAAAAGTCTTAGAACAAATTAAATATAAAAATCTGTAAAATATAAGTATGCTTACTAATAAAGTCCACATATATATACTCGTATATGCAGAAGCTATATTCGAACCATTAAAATTACACAAAATAGTATCGTCATACTTTATACGTTATCATATTTAACTAATTCAAATAAATAACATCGAGTTTTGAAGTAATTTCTACTATATCATTTGTCAACGAGTTGGTGTAATAAAACAGCTATTGTTTATTTGCATTTGTTTTCACAAACAAATGGGGTCACAGAGTGCACTACAGAAATAAGAGAAATACACCAGCTACACATTTCGGTCACTATTTTTTATGATCAACTGCCAACTTATCTATGTATAAGTACTACATTACTACAATTTAAACTTTGTATTATATCTCCACCTACGCCAGTAAATAAATACGGGGGGCACGTGAATAAATTAGTAGTATTTTATCATGTAATTGACTCATTTTAAACTATCTTAATATTTCCTATGTGTATATAACTTTATGTATGTGTGTGTATGTATTTATGCCATACTTTACCATACAAATTTAAGTGACATAGTAATTATTTTTGCAAAACTCGCATAAGACTAGTGGTTTAAATGTATAAATCAATTTAAGTAATAATATATAGCTAAATTGCATAATATAAATAATAATAATATAAATGTTTTTAAATTTGTAATTCATTTGCTTGTTAATATATTAACATTTACTTGTACGATAAAACAAAAATAAAATAGGGAGATTTGTTAATCTACGAAATGTATGTAAAAGAAACGCTGTTATGTTGTTATGAAATACTAATATACTCATAAACTTAATATTTAAGTCGTCAAGATATATTAAAAATGACATATACACAAATATATGTATATAGTATAAATATGTATAATATTTTAACTATAAGAAAAAGATACACTTACATTTCTAAACAAAAATTGTACTGTTACTATTAAAGTTTTTTTGCAATATTAAATAGTGCAAAAATATGTTCTAAATCAGTAATATACAAATACTATATCAAATTTTTTGGTTAATTATCATTAATTGCAAGTAGAGTAAATAATTTCGTCTTGCATTTTATAAATGTGTTTATATATTACTTCGATATCGTATTCTGGATAATAAATACATTAATTTCTTTTATCGACACAGAAAGTTTCTATTCTGTAACGTCAACACAATACGAGTATAAGTAAAAATAAATTAATAAGTTAGTCTATAAAAAAATACTACAAAGAAATTATATTGCATATTGTATATTTGGCATATTTATACAAACGTTTGTATATTTTACGAGAAATATTATCTCTGTTTGGACTCTTTAATATATATACTCTTTAGATCTAAGTAAAGCAAAAATATATACCTCTAAAGAGAGGTGTATTTCATTGATTGTAGGTTATGTATAAAAAGTTATAACTACAATAAAGAAAAATGCTAATCAAATATAAAATAAGGTATTCTTTTTAAGATCTACTATCTACAATATCACAAAAATATCTATTATGTAGTCGGTGATTTTTTTATACAATGTATATCATTACTGAAAATGCTTGAGCTATCGATATTCATACATTTAAGTAGCCAGTCTTACTAGACCCTCTGATATTAAATCGATGAATATAGACGTATTTCTAGCAACGTATCACTGTATCTATTTGAATTTGTTGTCAGTAATGTCCATGATCACAATCCAATACCTAAATATATTTCTTTGTGTTCATACATACACCTGTCTATATATTTCTGTTTGTATATTATACGTATATTGTAAATATTGATAGATATACACACAAGGGCACCAATAAACTGAATAATGCGCAGTTCTATTAATGTATGTCTAGAAATTAATGGAATGCGTATATGTCAACTTTTTAAACCATATACAATTAACTATATACTAAAGAAAGTCCGACAGATTAATTAATATTCTGCATTCCATTTTATACACAAGAATAAGCCATATCTATAAAATTTCTATTAATACAAAATATTTAGGTTTTATAAAGAAAAAACCACAATAAGAAAATGCTTTAATAAAGAAAATTAATCCATATCTGGAAGATTTTTTTAAACATGATTCTTATATTTTTATTGTAATTTCAGTACTTTTCAAAATATTATATTCATAGAACGTATGCTTGCTTATAATATTACTATTATTCCATTTGTATTTAGTTTCAATTTGTCAATCAGGGACTGGCGTAGCAATTTTTCATTAAAAGAAAGGCCTATACATACTGGAAGTATATGCAAAGTGGCACGTTTAAAAAGTTTAATAATTTAATTTAGTTAACCTTAAAGGGTTGTGATACTATTTATCGATTTTTGACGCATTGAGCAGCGCGGCACGCGTTTGGTATGTATAGCTTATAACTTCTCCTTATGTGCTAGAACATTTGCATATGTGTCACTAATTTATAAAAGTGGTTATTAAAATTTAATTTATGGGACACTATTAGTTATTTTTGACACTACTCGTTTCTATATATTCCTGAAAATATGTAAGGAGTATAGCTTGTCACTTTTTCTCGTTTCTCTCTATTTACAGTTCTTTTTTTGCTATATTTCCATTTTTCTCTAGACACTTTTTTTATTCTTTCAATTCTTACAGAGGCCTTGCATTCATCTTTAAAATAACCCGTATAGTACCTATGAAGTTATGCTTTAGGGTATGGGTATATTTAGTTAATATAAGTATTAATATTAGAGAGACATGTAAGTATAATAAATAATATTAAGAATATATATTAAGAATTAATATTAGAGAATAGTATCTTTAATTAATAATAACATTGCAGACGTACACAAAATAAATCAAACTAGAAAACCCAGAGATTGGTATAAGAGTCTGATTACCAATCACATAATCGTAATAATTTAAACTACATATTTTCTTATCATTTTGCGGTGTTAAGGTTAACAAAAAATCATATAACACATTCATATTATTTACTTATAATAATATATAGAGACTGGGTATGTCTCAAGCAAAGATATGAAAATGTTTATTTATAGTAATAAATATAATTATTCTTATATGTGATCTCAAGTCAGTACAACTGATCTATATTTCTTCTGCTAATCACATATTATCTATAACATATTTTATTTGGTTAAAATGAAAGAATATGTTTGTTTCAATTAATGATCTGTTGTTTTCGTGAATCAGTATATATAGTTTAAATGTACCTTTTAAAAATAAATTAAGCAAAAAAAGTTGTGAACGATACCGACATAACTTCCGACATGTCTTACACACAAAAACCGAATTTCTAATTTTTTTTAATTTTAATTTTACATATACGCATTTAGCTAAATCATCAATACAAAAAATATATCAAACTTTTCTATTGTGATAATAATCAATTATTTTCTCAAACTAAAAGCAAACTTAGAATCACAATTATATAAAGTAGACTTTCAAAAAATTTACATAGTAAGTAACTATAGTGCCTTAACAGCTTAGAAGGCAATTAATAAATTATTTTAAAAATCGTTTTTTAATAATGATCAATGTTATTACTAGAAACAAAATTGGAATATCCTTAAAATTCAATTAAAGTACAAAACCGAAAACGGTAATAAATAATAATAGAATACACTTTCATGTAAAATTTCTGTATAGTTCATTTAACTGCTGCATTATGCTAATTAAGCTATGTGAAGATGATAGGGGTTGTTGGTGCGGAGGTTGTATATGCATCCTTTTGCTACATTCTAAATTTCTAGAACTATACACTACATTTTGGTATAAATATGAATACAAATACCCTCTGGGTGTAATATTAATACATAGCCACCCAGTTAAAAGACTCTTCAGTCAAACAAAAAATACAGCACCTATATATATATATCATACACATACTGCACAAGTTTATTTTTAATTGTATAGATATTGGATTGTAAACGGAAGTCGGTGATTCACTGAGGTGATTTTGTTGGCCTTGTATCGTGGTAAAAAGATGGGTGTAAACAACTGAATATTTTCTAATCATGGAACAAAGCTAAACTTGAATTTAAAATAAATAGAATTTGGTACAGTTAATTCTTGTTTTTAATAATAATTGTTTAGTATATAAATCTAAAACTTGAATTGTATCATAGTTATTTGTTAAGTTTTAAGATACAATAATTTTAAATAGAAAAGAATAGTAATTCGTTATCAAATCCATTGAGCATTAGTTACTTTTCTTTATTTTAATAATTATATAATTTTTTTATCTACATAAATATATTTATAAAAAATAATACAACACATCAAGTTTTACAATTTAAAACAAAACTATATAATTTCTTCTTCTTTTCTAATTAAATGCAACTCTTTATAAATACCTATATATCAATATATATATATAAGATGAAAATCTTATTTAAAGTATATTTCAAATTATTACATAATATACGTTTTAACGAGCATTTTCAATAAGAAGGAATTCGAGTAATTTCTTTAAAAAAAATTATAATTTCTGCTTAATATCAGTTTAGTCTTGATTCTTACGATTTTATGAAAATAATAGAATCATATATAATTGTAGACAGTCATATAATACATTACCTCAAAAGTTACTGTAGAATTCAACATTTAATCTTAATAGTATCAATACATAATATCAAAATAATTACCGCATATTAAGATAACGTATATTATGGATAATAAATACTGTACATATAATATTACAGAGTTCTGCAAAATTATATGAATTGCAGTTTCAAAAAACATGAAATTATAACCTTGTATAGCCTCTTTAAAAAACCTTCACACAAATATATTTTATGAATTTTTATGTACCTAGTCATAAATAAAAAATAAAAATAAATTGTTTTTAATTCTAAAATATTTTTATTTATGTTGATAAACCTACTCCGAATATTCTAAACTTGCTAAATTTATAATGTCTTAGTTTTCGAATTAAAAGTATTAAAAATAAAATGGAGATCAAAATGCGCATTTTAATATATGTATTCCTTAGAATATAAAAAAAAGAAGTAAAAATCTAAATCTAAATAATTGTTTTAAATATCCCTGTGAGAACTTTTATTATGCATATTATAATCAATATGCATTCTGCATCAATATTTCTAATTCTTATGATGTAATCGTCACTATTTCATTAAAGCTAATCCAAATTCGCGAATTAATGCCACACAAAATCCGAAATTTAGCGTTCTATAAATACATTATTTTAAAAATCTTATTTGTATCATAATCTTACCTGGTATTGGCACTGTAAACATAACCTTCGGTTTCTTCACAATAGAGACATATAAAGTCCCCTATGCACAAAAATTCCCCCATCTTTCACGTCTGCTCAAGCAATTTGGGAAGAATAGATTAGGATTTCATCTTAATAGCCATAATCACTCGATTGAAGAAATTGAACTCTGTGCAAAAGATTACAGTAGACAAAATTACGTACTATCGGTACACACGCACCTTCAACCTCCAAAATTAGAAAATACTATGCGTAGATTCTGGAACTCAACCAATTAACAAAACAATTTAACTGGTAGTTGAACTGAGTTGTTACCTCGAAATATCTGTTAAATAAATAATTTATACCCTGGTCATTATAATCTTCACTTGTAGGTGTTGTAGGTATGCTTTGTTAGTTATATTAAAGTAGCAGTGAGCCTTAGCGTAGGTCCATCTATCAGATAGTTGAAAATTGAAGTAGAAGTTAGAATATAACGAGTAAATGTGAATATAAGAGCAAACACGATAGGGTCTCTGAAAAGAATCTATAAAATATCGTGAACTACAAAGGTGTTTCAACACACAAGTTTAGTGACAAAATGGCCGCAGTTTCGCTATAACTAAGCAATTCTTCTTCTCTATCTTATGCATTATCAAAATAGCTCTGATCAGCTATGTATATTCATTGATGCAAACTCAAGAATGAAATTCCAGCAATTGTATTTCACACACCCCTTCTAAACCAATCAGATCTACTTATCACCAAAACCCTAAAATGCAAAAATTGTTTACACCTTATGTACTTGTAAAACTACTCTATTACAATGAATACCTACTTATCTAAATTAATAGTATTTTAATAACGTTTTGTGTCAAAATAGTAGATATACATATACTAAAATAAATAGTGGCTCATTACAGCTTCATATGAACTAAATTCTAAATTGATCGTAAATTGATCGTATGCTCAACTATCCACAGCTATTCATCTTAACTATTTGAATGTTTTGTTATTGAAATTAATGTTAAGTTATTGAAATAAGATAACATTGCTTTGATATTTAAAATTTTAAAGACTCACAAAAGTTATTTTTAAATTTAAGCTGAAATAAAAAAAAATTTAATGAACGCCAAAACGACATAGTCAAGTCCACATGATTTGAATTTCTTTCGACTTCGATTCGACTTTTAAGTATACCGAATTCTGCCAAATAAGAAATTAAGTAAGTATTCAAATAAATGAGACAAAGACAGTTCATACAAACACATAAACAAATAAGTTCATAAATTGTCACCTTTTCTAAAGGATTCTGTATTTAAGAAAAGCAAATAAGCATATTCAAAATAGAATATTTCAAATTTGCAGCGCAAATATTACAATAATATACACATAATATATGATTTATCACAAAAGTTTCATAACAATTAAATTAATTTACATAATCGTTTTTAGTTATTAAAAAGTAAACGCCTAATCCACTTTGTACATATGTACCTACATGTATTTCATATTTGTCGAAATACAGTCTTTTTTAAGCATTCTTATAAAATCATGTTTTTTCGTCAATTTTGTAAACATCAAAGTTTGTCCAGGATCGTAATGAAGTCCTTTAAGGATATTTTATAATTTTTATGAACCCAAAATAAGGGAAATCCGGATCGTTATTTATTATAAAATCTGATAATATAGTACATATAAAATATATATGAATAACGAAAAATTCTGTGTTACAAAATATAATAAAAGCGTTGTGTTATATGTTATGAAATAAAATAAGTATTAATTTAAAAATTATAATAAAAGTTCTGTGTTATAAAACATAATAAGTGTTGTGTTGCAAAATACAATGAAAGTTCAGTGTTACAAAGGTACAATTAAATTAATGTTCATGTGTAAGTAATTTTGGTATAATTGTAAATTTTATTTTTTCATGGTCTTGAGACCACTGAACAGATGCTTCTTTTAATGCCTTTAATTTTACAAACGATATTTTGAGGTCATTAGCCTCGAGAGCATTATACCATAATGAAACAATCTTGACTTCAAAGTCCAGTCTGTGTTTCTTTCTTTTAAATTTTTAAATTCATTCTAGTGTAATTGTTTCAAGCTTTCTTCTTTTTATCCAAGTATTCAGTGTAACGTCTTCATGAAAATGATTCATACACCAACAATTGTGTAGTAATTTCTACGTTGGATACACCACCTAAGTTCATACATAACTTTTTAAAATTATATAATATCAATATATTATCAATATTATATAAATTATTATCAATATCAATATTACCTAATAATGAGGTAATTATCAAAAAAATTGAACATATAAGAAAAAATATTGTGCAGTTAAATAAAACTAGTTTTATAAAAAGAAAAAATCAAAAAGAACATAACATTTTTATTAATTTATATTGTAAACAGTATTTTGGATAAATTTTGTTTTAATAATCTAAATTAGGTGAATGTAAATAAATAAATAAAATCGTTTAGCTGAGTATAAAAAGAAGACTTTTTGAAAAAAGTTAAATGTTTTTTATAAAGAATACAGTAAACTTTACCAAAAAATAAGTGTATACTTTATTTTTCTTTAATTAACAATAATACATAAAAAACAATTTTATGTCATTTCGATAGTAAAAAATATATTCTAATAAATGGTTTATACTGACGTATAATCAAAATTTAAGCCTTTGTAAGGACTTTTGAGGAATTTTAAGGATCTAAAATCCTAAAACAACCCTGAAACAAGCTTACATATTTGAAGCAGATTTATTTGTGTTATGCAACTATGATTAGAAAGCTAATGTATTTATTAGTTTATTTTGCTGCTTGTAATGTTCTGAATAATGAAACAGATACATTGGAAGCATCTTTACATTGGTCCGTCAAATGTCTTAGTATTAATGAATTATTTTAAATTTATATTTTTTCTGAACTTTAATAAATTTATTATATAAGCACATGGCTATGACAAAAAGATTTCTAGCTCCAATCTTAAAACGTTTAAGTTAATCAATTAAGTTTTCATGACACAAATAAGGTTTTTTCCCCAAAATATCGATTTCAAAGTGTGCGTGAGGCCTTGGATGAAATTGTTGCCAAACTCCTTCCTATAACTTGAAATTATCCTATTAATCTTTATTTGTAGTTAATAAGATAACATGACATGATTCGTGTTTTTTTTTTAAATACTTTTACTATTTTACGATGATATAAAACAAGAAAATAATTTAGTTCCACAACACTATGCACAATTTATTACCTAAATTTTCGGTATCGTATACCTTCATCAGAGACTAATAACGAATTATTACGTTATTATAACGTTATTAATTAGCCTCTGACGAAGGTATATACGATACTGAACATTCAGGCAATAAACTGTGCATGGTATTGTGGAACTAAATTACCTTCACGTTTTATATTATTTATGCCAACACAAAACATTTATCTTAGGAGTATATCGAAAGAAAAAATTATTGTTCGTAAAATACATTTCATAGATTACAAGTCGCGGCTGTAAAACAAATTGGGTGTTTTCTTATTTATAACTTTCCTTAATTTGGTGTTGGCATAAGCATTGACAATCAATGGTACTATCAATCATGCAACTATTTTTAGATAATGATTCTTATGAAGGATATTATATTTGAGCCAACGCTGTAGGTTGATGAGGCAATACCTTTAACTCACCTCCCCCTTTTAATCATGTAATTTAAGTATATGTGTAAAGGATGAGCTATATCAAATATGAATAGAAGCAACAAAATAAAAGAGGTTTACAAAATAGCTTGCTGATATATACCAAGACACAAGAGGAATATTTAAAAATCTTCAATTGCACAATATTTAACTGTGAAATGCCGTGAATTAGGATGATGAAATCTACAAGATGTAGATATATTTAGATCTACTTACTTCTTATCTTAAGCAGGTTTCAGAACAATTAAAAACATATTTTAATTAAATATTAATAGAAGCTATTATTACTGAAATTCTGCAATAATTATTGATATGTATGGAATCTATCCTTTTAAATATAATTCTCCAATTTTATCAATTTTATCAATTGTAAGTTTTAAATTTTTATTTTTTTAATACTTCCCATTATTTTGCAAAAAAATTATCTGCAGTCGCGATATTAATTTATATCTAATTATTATCCAATAACGCTAACTTTGTAAAAAATATTTTTTGAATAAATAAGTTTCAAATTGCGTTACAAAAAGTAAACAATTGTTCAACAGAATTCCATATGTATCACGAGATCCATTTTTAGATATTTTTTTATGAAACAGAGCACTTGTAAAAATGTAAAATCGTCTCGTGACATAATAGATTTCCCTTGCGATCGTAAATAATAGTTTTGTATTTTATGAAACGCAAATAATTATAGAATTGTAAAAGGGTAACTTTTGGTGGTAAATCGTATTCTATAAAACACTTCCTGCTCTGCAACATCGTATTCCATAATAAGTTTTTAGGCGCCGCACCCCGTAGTAGAAAAAATTCTCTCTCACTAACACCAGTTGTTGCTCACATCAAAAGTAAAAGTTTAACTAGAATGATTACTTCATTGCAAAAAGATTGCTAAACAGCAGAAAGCATTCTAAAAAACTGATACAATTATAATTCAGGGAGATTTTCTGAAGTGGAAAACTGTCACACATGTAATTCACAAGATTTAGCCACATGTTTAGCTGATATATCATTAAACTCGGTGACTTTGACAAAAATGTGTCAAATGGAAGCTGGTTAGCAAGATTAAGAAGAAACCCCTCCAATTTGATGTACGTATATATGTAGGTATATATTGCGATAACAGCTGTTGGGAAAAATGATTCCAAATTATGACTATAGCAATATCAAATATATGTAGTCTTAACCATAGAATTAGGCATTTCTAAAACGTTAAAACAGGCCTGGGTAACAGTTATAGCTAATGTTATGTTTCACATAAAATTTCCTTTTGTGAGTTATAGTATTATTTTCAAATATTATAGCGAAATTATATCGGAAAAATATTGGTCCGATAAAAGCTGACGGAGCTGTTCTGACATCCCTGCTTGATACATACATATATAAAAATATGAATGAAATATTTATTATCTAGAAAAACAATTATGAAATTTACAAAATTAACATATATTTTTTCCCGAAAAAAATAATATTAGACATTTCATAAAACACAATTTTTTGTTTTATTGTAGTACTGCTTAGTACTTAATTAATTATTTACATAGCGACATTCCGCGTTATTTAAAAATGAGTGATGCTGTGGACATACGTAGATTGCAACTTAAAATCGCACAAGAAAATGACATGATGTAATATTACATATTAAAAATTATTAGTTTTTATTAAATTAAGAATATGTTTTTGAGTTTGAAATTATAGTTGTAAAATTTCAGTGTGCATTTTTTTATTCAAAATGTATATTTAGCTTTGCCTGGCTCCAATGACTATGACTATGTATGTTATAAATTACAATTTCGATGACTAATTCATCAGTTTATTTTTCATTATACACCAAGTCCATAGATACATGTTTCAACCAGAATATGTGATATGTCTTAATGTTCATCTGATATAAAATATAAGAGTTTTAATTAACTAATTAAATTCATTAAATCATATTTTATATTTATTTTATACTTTTTAGTTAAAATATGGCTGTTGCAATTTGAAGCTATCTCTGGTGACTCTAAAAAATAATTTAGTGCTATTTTTTAATTATTTGCCAGATTATTGTTCTTATTTAAACAAAAATTGCTTATTGGAAAAAATGTTGCCATTGGTGATAAGTCCAATTTATATGAAATATATTAAAATAAATTTCAACAAAAATAAAATAATAATATATTTCTGTAAGACAAGTATAATTGAGTATATATTTTATATTATGGTACTAGCTTTATATATGAATACCAATAAATCAAAAATGTTAAAACTCATTAATATAAAAATAGTATGATTTTAGAAAACACAATTTTTTTTTCTTATAATATTTTATCAGCATGCAAAAATAATATATAAATTACACTAATATATAAAGCATAATATATATATATATATATATATATATATAATCAAAATAGTATAAATTTTAGATATATTTTCCTGCCTATTTTGCATATTATAAAGTCTTGCTATAGAAACTTGGTTATATGTCAACCATTTATTTAAAATCATACATTTTTAAATATAAAAACATCTATATAATTATTTAATTATATATACATTTATATATATATAAATATTTATAGATATATATACATATATACATCAATATTTCAATATATAATTATAACAATATTTTGATATATTAAATGTAATTATATGTTTAGATTATATTTTTATTCAAATGCATATAATTTATTTTTATATATAGTTTTTCTTCAATTAATATATACAAAAGAACTTCATATTTATTATTTAAATTTATTTTTTTGTAAATAATAACAAATTGGAATATAATTTAAAAATTAGCTCTAAATTATTTTTCATTTTTGGTATTCTTATATCTTTTAAACTGGTATATAAAGCTAATTACCAATAGAATGATTATATTAAATATTTAGATATATGTTTACTTTACTGCTTCCCTACTTTTACTCATACAAAGAACAGCTAAAAAAATGATCATTGTATTATACTATAGTTAATTTTTTTACTCTAATATCAATAATAATATTAAATAATATTAAAATAAAATATATTTAGGTACTTCTGTATTAAAAATAATCCTTCAAAACCATTTCATTTATTGTTACTTATATTATCCATTATTTATTGTTTAGGGCAATTAGTAAGTTTAGATTAATTTAATTTAATAAAAACCACTTGACAATTTTTTTTTAAATCTGACTATGCTTATGATGTGATGATACATTGAAAGCTCAGTCTATTTTTCAAATAAATTTATTTTAATTCTTCAAAAAAATTTCAAGTGGTTTTTACTTCCATTCACTCTACAGTGACATAACTGTTTTAATCTACTCATAATTTAATTTAATTTACCTTTTAAAATAATATTTAATTAATTAAGACTTATTTTAATACAGTAATATTTTATATGTCACCTACTTCAGACTTATAACTTTAGTAAAATTATAATATATATTTTTACTATATATGCCATTATTTGAACTACTTAAAAATATTCTAAATCAAATGATAGAAATTATTAGTAACAAATAATGTTTTATTTTTTAAAACATAAAATCCCTAATTTTAAAACTAAATAATTATTAAATGTAATAAAATTATATTTATTAATTATTACTTATAATACATGCTTATAAATATTCAATATATATATATATATAGAATAAATTTTTCTACCACTACCTTATATTATTAACAAATAGCTTTAATGTATTTTTTAATAAACTAAAACTCGTTTAATCTAATAATATACATGTATTACATGTACATAATATAATGTATTATAGTATTATTTATTAAAATAATAGTATATATCTATGTTTTAAAACATAATACAAATATGTTTGTATTTTTAATTAAAAAAATGGCCTGTACTATTTTGTATACTTTTATTTTATTATATTTAGTTATTTTTAATATAACTATCTTTAGTTCCAATATAATAAATTTTCAACATAACACATATTGTAAGCTTTTGAAATGGAATAGTTCTTAGTCTGTACTGATTCAATTACAAGTTTTATAATTGGCCTTTTATCCTTGGAATTTCTCTGTTAATAATTATAAAAATCTAATTTAAGCTGTTCATTAGTTCATTAATTTGAGATTTTTAAACATAAATAAATATATGCATTTATACATTTAATACATTTAATTTTTGTATTTTATATATATTTACTTTTATTAGGACAATGCTGAATGAGTCATGTGAAAAAATGGAAGAAAATTTAATTATTTTACAACATGGTCTGGATGATATTGATGATGAAAGTAGGTTAATATTTAATATTCTATATTTTTGCTTATCTAATTTTAATAACAGCAACAATTTAGTTCTCACAGAAGCCATTAGACAGTAAAAAAAAATTTAACATTTATTAGTTACTTGTTACACTGCAACAAACTGTGTCGTTGGGCAAAGAAAATTATGACAATATACATTAGTGTTTATATACTACCTAATATATTTTGTCACAATTTTTCTTTGTCTGATGATACTGTTTTTTGCAACAAAATATATTAGGAATAGATTTTATAGTCTTTATATATAGACTTTTTAAAGTTTTGTAAATGAGAGAATGCATATAAAATGAAATCAATAGAATTTATCTGAAGCACTTAAGAGTTGGCCAGATTACATAGGCAAATTAACAAAGACTGAATAAATGAAAATAATTATAAAAATTCTCTCCACTAAAATTTAAATAAAAGTAAATATATAAATCAAATGTAGTTAAATAAGCAACTAAGCTAGGCCTTCATCAGGGATACAATAAAATTATAACAAAGTATACTAAGTAATACATAAGTTGAAAACAAATTAGAAGACTGTTCAGTAGCTAAAGTGCATTAGGCAAAATATTGCTTAATGAACTGCAGTCCTATAGTATATAAGTTAAAATGAATATAAGTCAGTTTAGTAAGTATCAATCACATTAGTACTAAAGCTGTGGTTTGTTTTTTTAGTACTAATGTGATTTCTATGAACTGACATATATTCATTTTAACCTGTATACTACTTACTGAACTGTTGTTGATTATGCAATGTTTTACCTGTGTTTTAACTACTAAACAATATTCTCATTTGTTTTTAACGTGTGTGCTACTTAGTATACTGTGTTATACTTTTACTATATACCTGATGAAAGCCTTAGTTTTCCAAAGCTCAGAGAAATAATGCTATTAAAATATTTGAATAATTTTGCTTTTATTTACATTTTACTAGATAGAATTTATTTATTTTTTATTGTGAACCTCAAAAAAGCACTTAAATTCATCAAGAGACTAAATACACAAAAATCAATATTATAATAATTGTATAACTTTTTAAATTAAGCTTTGGATGTATTTAACATTTTCTAAAGACTCTGATTATAAAATCAGATTTTGATTGTAGACGAGCAATAACGATTTACTTTTCTTCTATAATGATGGAATGACCTGTAGACCGATGAAGACACAGATCGATTATATTATTTTTAATTCTTGAATGGAACTATTGGTATGTACAGCCAATGTAGCTCTTATCACAGAAGCACCGGTATTGATAAATAACATATGGAATATTTCTCTTCCATTTTAGCCGAAATGTTAGAAAAAAATGTTTGACACAAATACAGGTGAGATAGACAAATTGATCTTCTTAGACAGATCATTTAGAGTTGTGCATAGACCAGTAATATTAGTTGTTGCATAATATGGTAAGATTACTTTCGTCGAATAATTCCTTTTGATAGTTCCGTTTTGTCGACTTTAGAGACAACAAATTTAGACGCTTGTTTGTCAAGTAGCTGTTTAGAATAACTCAGTTTATAAAATATCGTGGTGAGACTTTTGCACTCTGTATCGAATGGAGACAAAATACATATATCCTATAGCATCTAATAAATAATACTTGTAAAATATTCGTAATGTGTCTTGATCCCATATTTGTAAAGTTACTTTTAAAATTTTTATGCATATATACTTTCCAACAGATAATTTTTTTCGTAATTATATAATAACATTTTGTACAAAAATTAAGCATACATATACATGGGATATTATTTGAACATAGTATGTTAAAGAAAATTCGCAATGATAAGTTCATTTTTATAAAATACAACTTTTTTATTTTAAAATGCTACATTTATGCACGAAGTCATGTTATATATCCATACCACTTTTTTATTCATTTCAAAAAATAAAATTTAAAACCAAAAGATAATTATATCTTGCAATTCTTTTAGAACCGTTGTGAAACAATGATTTTTATTAGTATATGGTTTTCGACACATGACAATTACCACTTTGGGAATAAAATATTAGTAATACTGCTTCACAAAAAATAATATTTTAATTTGTTTATGGATACATAGAATCTTACATATGCTTTCAAACTTCCTGTAAAGATAAATACACAATCAGCTATTTTCAAGCATATACAAAGTGTGTTTATATATAATTAATAAAAAAATACTGAAATGTTGTTATAAGTAGTTTTCGTTATTGTAACTTTTTTTAGATAACGAATGGAAAGTACGTCATGAAATCCAATTGGAGATAAATGACCAACTGAACTCAAATGTGGATCATCTAAGAAATCGAGTGGAAACAGCAAAGAAAGAATTCATTGCAAGTATGATCACAATAAATTATAAAAATTTGAATCCTATCAGATATAAAATGTTTAACATGTTAAACATACCCTATAACCACCGAAATTATGTTTTGTTTCTATGAGACCTTCATTAATAAATAAAAAGTTATTACAATTCAAATACCTAGATTAATTCTTCTTATAAAAAGTAGATTTATAAAAAAAATATAAAAAATGGAAAATTTATTTAAAACTTAATTAATAGTAGCTATTTCTACTGTATTACTCATTATATATTAATATAATTTATGTCGATCAATCAACACACATGTTGAATTATTTTCAAGTATTAATGAGCATATAAACTATGTATTTTGTATAAGATCTTGCGTACTTTCGCTTATTATAATTATCATACTGCTCTGGAAGCATTATAATTTAAACTTTAAAAGACTGACAAACTAATTGTGCGTGATTTATCACTATTTTATAGATTTTATTGTCATTATTACATTTAACACATTTTTTGTATCCCGTTACTAATTTAATGATTATATTAAATTCTGCTATCATTGTAGTTATGTTTACGCTTAATTAATTTTATGTTAATTGTAATCATCTTTATTCAAAATAATTTCTTTCTAGCAAATTATACAGTATATTTTAATTATCTAAAGGAGACTAGTTAATCGAAACAGCTGTCATTTTTATTACATTATAACAATAAAGTGTTTTTACATAAATAATATTTTTTTATATATATATTTATTTAATAAATATATAGTATATATAAAAAATGTCTTTTGAAATACAGAACTAGGAAACATTTGTAATAATCTAGTTTATTCATAAAATGCTTTGTAATATTTAAAACAAAATAGCAATGTAAACTAATGTCCAAATAACGATGCTAAAATATTATAAGTAGTCCCATCACCGGCAATAATCGCCTCTAAATAATAAAACAAGCGCATACGTTCTCTTGATGCATGACATTTTCCTTCTCATGAAATCTTCCAAAAATGCCTCGACATTTGCGATCGAGTTGAATGTCATATCTCTTCTGTGAAATTTCATATTTCTGTATGTTTCTGTATTTCTCATATATCTATCCAGAAGTTTAAAATCTCGAGAATATGGAGGTTGTACCACATGAATTATACCATTATCCTGAAAGGATTATCAAGTTAAAACTAGTGTGTGATCGACCATTGTCATGTATTATTGATAGTTGATTACGTCGCCGTAGCTGCTGAGTTATTTCAATAAAAATGATGTACCTCTCTGCATTCAGTTTTGCCATGCTAAAATACGCGAAAGAGATAATTACTTCGCAAGTTACATGCAACGATAATGACAAATTTTTTCACTGATATTTCGTGTGACTAATCTTCGACGATCACCATTTGGCCCAACCCACTCAAATAATTATTGGAGGCAGTGGTTCTAAATATAGCCATTTTTCGTGGACTACAACCACATTTCCATTTAAGGTGTCGAACAGTTCAGTTCGTTGGCTTAGCGTTCGAAGTTAATGGTTACGCTTATGGTCTTCAGTTAAGAATTATTAAATGCAACGTACACATAGACTCTTTGACTATTTTCATCCATTGCTTGGGAGAATGGACAACAGAACCTTATTTTTCTTTGCAGTTTGACGTTTACCATCATTATATTATTTTACTAATTCCTGTACTATTTGAAGGCTTTTTACATTCTCACCCAATGCGGTTACACGATATTGATGAATTTGCTTGGCTTTAATATTATTTCTATAACAAGAACGGAAAAAAGTTAATACGATCAATAGTTTCTTATTATATACGCTAAAATATGAAGTACTTAATCAGATTTATCAAAATTTAAATTTTATATGTTATTTCAATCCATAGATTAATATGAAATGCGCATAGATATTTCAATCCATAGATTAATATGAAATGCGCATAGATATTTCAATCCATAGATTTTCAGAGTTTGCAGTTATACCTACTAGAAAAAGGCTGCATGACATACACTATATAATTATTAATTTCAATGTGTCTACTACCTATTGTAACTAATTGCTGTAAAAACGTTCAACTTTCAGAAACACAGTTTTTTTATGTATAACCCTTGTAATAAATATATTAAGATGCTTTTTGAATGTTTAGACTTCTATGAATTTCAATATTAATATACTTTTATATGTTATCGATATATAATATTACTGTACAGAAAATGTACTTATCAATAAGAGTGCTGACATACTGTGCATTTCTTTATCTAAATAAGAAAATATATAATATGTTGATCACCAGATCTTATTCATATAATAATGAATGCCACAATAATTATTTAATTTGAAAAAATTATGAATGCTTCAAAATTTAGTGTTCTATGTATAACCGTTACCCACGTGACGTCGTAACAAAAATGAAGATTTATATTTTACACATTGAGATTTTTTAATGTGTATTATATATACACACTTATGTATAACCAAAGCTAATATTAACGATTTTGCCTTCTTTAATAAATGACAAAGACTTTAATTTTCCCCAATTCGCTTTAATGATTTTAGATATAAAATTAGAAAAATACCTGTCATTCCATGAAAAGTAAAGTAGTCTCCAATCTTATTTAATTTGTTTCAATTAGTACGCGCCATGGATCGGGGAGGAGCGGTAGGTATAGGCTCTGCTTATACTGACGATGTGTCGCCCTTCATCATTCGGCAAATGGACAGAGATCGGAAGAGGTTAGCTTGGGAACTCAGAAATGTGGAATGGCGGATAGATAAGGAGGCCAAGGTCAGTGTTGAGTCGTTCAATTAGACGCATTCTCATTTGTGAGAATCTAAAGAGTCGAGTGGATAAAAATTTATATTAAAACTGTTTAAATTTTAAAATTAATTGCTGTTGTACAACGCCACATATAGCATTCTATTTCATAAAAATTAAAACAGGAGTATTCTTTCGTTCAAATACGTGCGCTACATAATTTAGTATATAAATACAACGATTTTCATAAAATAAATACTACATTATCCAAGCATATCGTATCGAAACTTTAACCTTAATATTTTCTAAAGATTTTAGAAGTTGAACTACCCGTTTCACTGAGCTGCCATAAGTTCTAGACCTTTCCAATCTATCAAATGTTAAAGGAAGCTATATCCTCGGTGTAAAATACCCGCTGTTGATCGTTTTGAACAATTTTTTTATTTTGGTATTTATTAATTTATTTCTATGGATTTATTAGTTTACGAAATGCTATACTCATTCGGCACTTAACACACAGATGAACTAAATTCCAAGTATTTAATAACATAATATTACGCAACTTCCGCAATGCTACCTTATCTCCAACTAATGACTTAGACTTGTATTCTGATTTGTATTAACCATTATTTTTGAACAATTACTTTTGCTTCTTTTCTATGCGTATTAATGACTTTCATAATTTGTTTGAAAATTCTTAAATGTTCAGCGAAATGTCCCATATTAAATGTATTTCTACATATTTTGCATCTTTTAAATGCTACTTTATTAACAATTGTATTTCCATAATTTTATATGATATGATTTAATGTAATGTGTTATAATAAATCAAACAAATATTTATACATACTAAATAGATTATTCAATTAGGCATTAATATGTCCATTCTAAATTTGACAATACTAACATAATTCACCCTCGAAGACCAATATACATAATGTATGTACATATATATTGACCCATATTAATCAATAAGTATACCATGACTAGTATACCTTGAGTCATGTTTTTTTGTCTTCATTATTTTCCCATGTTTTAGTATATATTTATTTTATTAAAATCATTTCAGATAGATATATTATTGTTACAAAATAATGAATTTCATTTATTTATAAGAGTTTATACGGCTCATATTTCATTCATTTTAGATTTAGCATATCATGCAGGTAAATATATATTTTCTACTGACATAGTTCATATAATTACTGTTTGTATTACGTAAATATAAAATTTGAACCAGTAGCTATCCATTAGAATTTGTTATCATAAGTTAGTGTATATTATTTTCATCTATAAAACATTTCTCCAATCAGTTAATCTTTATTACGTTAATTATAAGCTGACACTTAATTTTTTATATAGTAATCACAAATATGAATCACTTAAAGTAATAATACATAATAATAATATCCTAAATATTTGTTTTATAATAATATTATGTTTTAGATTCAACGGTTCAATAATTTATATCTACGTGTTTTGTTTTCATTATCTTATACGTTTTAGAACAAATATATGCAATGCATTCTGTCTATTCTACATGTATAATATATAAATGTAATTAATTCAGAACAAAATTTACTTTTGACATAGTAGGCACTTAATTATTGTTATTATTTATAATTTGAGTTGAACATGGATATTACGCAATATTACAGGTATGTAGTGTGCACATATGTGTAAGAAACCTGTAAGTAATGCGGGTTCTTAGAAACATTTTCACCATAAAATGATTAAATTACACAATATTAATATATTTATGTTAATAAAAGTACACTTAGTTGTTATTAATATTTTTATTATCGCTACATCAATTTTCAAATATAATTTTACATGAAATGTACGTAGATACTTATACCTCATTTGTATTTATTGCTATATATATAAGTTAGTTACATAAAATTACAACCGTTTTGTAACTTATTTCTTTACTTATATTTCATATTTTACTTTGTCTACGACTCATGTAATACAAAACATAATTTACCATAAAAACTGGGTATAACAATACAGTAAAAGTATACAAGTATAGATTAATCGTTGAGTGCTTTTTAGATGTAGTAACAGTAGATTTAATGATATAAAAAATGGTCCTAAATGTAGGTAACAGTATTAATCATTTCTATAATAGGTAATTTTAATTGAAGAATAATTGCCTTTGTGCAAATATATTGTTATTTACTTTTGCGCCTATTAGTAGCTTTTGCTGCTTGTACACGTAATAATATGTGCCGTAACCTCTGTGTAGATTGTCAGAGATTTTTGTATTCGAATTTTTTAGATTTTATATTTGATTGTTTTGTGTTTGAACTTTATGCCATCACTTAGAAAAGATACTGCACACTACTCATGAATCACAAAGTGTACTTTATTATATTGGTATTTATTCTTCTAAATGCATATCTACATTATACGATTTTTGTTTCAATTCGATTCGATTCGATATCGAAGGAGTATCGAATGGGTGCCTACACTATCAGATTTTATAAAAATCTAATGAAATGGGAAATCGAAAGAAAAATTGAAATGCTCTACTTTTATCGAATTGAAATAAATAAAAAGACTTGTGTTTGTTCTATTTTTGAAATAATTCAACAAAATTCATCAAGTAAATTAATAAAATGGTATTTCATAGAATTATTTAGGGAGAAAGAGTGCTTTCGTGGAATTTAAAAAATGCAGTTTACCAAAACAGAAATAAGCGGTTGCTTCAATTGAGAAGTTATCGAAAATGTTGAATGTTAGGCGCCATGATATATCGGATAAGTTTAATATTTTATAACATAAATACATACATTTAAATAGTAGATCTATAATCGATTTTTACATATTTTATTGAATTATATAATTATATATAGAAATACCATAGATATTTGTTTTAATACTTCACTAGATGGGAAATCAGGCCCCGAATTATTGTCTAAATGGTTGCCATTTTTGCCCCGTGTTTAGTGATTGACCAAACTTATATGGCTTTTTAGTAATTATAAGCATTTATCAACAAAATTCAATATTTAGTGCTGATTCAATTTTCTGTTAAAATATGTTATATTAAACTCGAATATTGCTAAATGTTTCAAATTTAGTTTATGTTATTTAAT